>NW_018366538.1:0-17082 GCF_002093755.2 Drosophila serrata
ATATCATATAGCTCCCATAGGAACGATCGAGAAATTTGAGAGGAATGAGAATGGCGGTGGCTGTTGTCGGAAGACTGACAATCGCGGTGGCGACAACATTTTTAGTTTTCAACAGAATTTAATCAAATTTGAGATATAGCCATTTCATATTATTCTACAATTTTGTGTAAAATTTTATGAAAATCGGACGACTATATCATATAGCTCCCATAGGAACGATCGAGAAATTAATTCAATTAAAAGTATAACATTTTCAGTTTTCAACAGATTTTCATCAAATTTGAGATATAGCCGTTTCATATTATTCTACAATTTTGTGTAAAATTTTATGAAAATCGGACTATATATCATATAGCTCCCATAGGAACGATCGAGAAATTTGAGAGGAATGAGAATGGCGGTGGCTGTTGTCGGAAGACTGACAATCGCGGTGGCGAAACATTTTTAGTTTTCAACAGAATTTAATCAAATTTGAGATATAGCCATTTCATATTATTCTACAATTTTGTGTAAAATTTTATGAAAATCGGACGACTATATCATATAGCTCCCATAGGAACGATCGAGAAATTAATTCAATTAATAAGTATAACATTTTCAGTTTTCAACAGATTTTCATCAAATTTGAGATATAGCCGTTTCATATTATTCTACAATTTTGTGTAAAATTTTATGAAAATCGGACAATATATCATATAGCTCCATAGGAACGATCGAGAAATTTGAGAGGAATGAGAATGGCGGTGGCTGTTGTCGGAAGACTGACAATCGCGGTGGCGAAACATTTTTAGTTTTCAACAGAATTTAATCAAATTTGAGATATAGCCATTTCATATTATTCTACAATTTTGTGTAAAATTTTATGAAAATCGGACGACTATATCATATAGCTCCCATAGGAACGATCGAGAAATTAATTCAATTAAAAGTATAACATTTTCAGTTTTCAACAGATTTTCATCAAATTTGAGATATAGCCGTTTCATATTATTCTACAATTTTGTGTAAAATTTTATGAAAATCGGACTAATATATCATATAGCTCCCATAGGAACGATCGAGAAATTGAGAGGAATGAGAATGGCGGTGCTGTTGTCGGAAGACTGACAATCGCGGTGGCGAAACATTTTTAGTTTTCAACAGAATTTAATCAAATTTGAGATATAGCCATTTCATATTATTCTACAATTTTGTGTAAAATTTTATGAAAATCGGACGACTATATCATATAGCTCCCATAGGAACGATCGAGAAATTAATTCAATTAAAAGTATAACATTTTCAGTTTTCAACAGATTTAATCAAATTTGAGATATAGCCATTTCATATTATTCTACAATTTTGTGTAAAATTTTATGAAAATCGGACGACTATATCATATAGCTCCCATAGGAACGATCGAGAAATTAATTCAATTAATAAGTATAACATTTTCAGTTTTCAACAGATTTTCATCAAATTTGAGATATAGCCGTTTCATATTATTCTACAATTTTGTGTAAAATTTTATGAAAATCGGACTAATATATCATATAGCTCCATAGGAACGATCGAGAAATTTGAGAGGAATGAGAATGGCGGTGGCTGTTGTCGGAAGACTGACAATCGCGGTGGCGACAACATTTTTAGTTTTCAACAGAATTTAATCAAATTTGAGATATAGCCATTTCATATTATTCTACAATTTTGTGTAAAATTTTATGAAAATCGGACGACTATATCATATAGCTCCCATAGGAACGATCGAGAAATTAATTCAATTAATAAGTATAACATTTTCAGTTTTCAACAGATTTTCATCAAATTTGAGATATAGCCGTTTCATATTATTCTACAATTTTGTGTAAAATTTTATGAAAATCGGACAATATATCATATAGCTCCCATAGGAACGATCGAGAAATTTGAGAGAATGAGAATGGCGGTGGCTGTTGTCGAAGACTGACAATCGCGGTGGCGAAACATTTTAGTTTTCAACAGAATTTAATCAAATTTGAGATATAGCCATTTCATATTATTCTACAATTTTGTGTAAAATTTTATGAAAATCGGACGACTATATCATATAGCTCCCATAGGAACGATCGAGAAATTAATTCAATTAATAAGTATAACATTTTCAGTTTTCAACAGATTTTCATCAAATTTGAGATATAGCCGTTTCATATTATTCTACAATTTTGTGTAAAATTTTATGAAAATCGGACTAATATATCATATAGCTCCATAGGAACGATCGAGAAATTTGAGAGGAATGAGAATGGCGGTGGCTGTTGTCGGAAGACTGACAATCGCGGTGGCGAAACATTTTTAGTTTTCAACAGAATTTAATCAAATTTGAGATATAGCCATTTCATATTATTCTACAATTTTGTGTAAAATTTATGAAAATCGGACGACTATATCATATAGCTCCCATAGGAACGATCGAGAAATTAATTCAATTAAAAGTATAACATTTTCAGTTTTCAACAGATTTTCATCAAATTTGAGATATAGCCGTTTCATATTATTCTACAATTTTGTGTAAAATTTTATGAAAATCGGACTATATATCATATAGCTCCATAGGAACGATCGAGAAATTTGAGAGGAATGAGAATGGCGGTGGCTGTTGTCGGAAGACTGACAATCGCGGTGGCGAAACATTTTTAGTTTTCAACAGAATTTAATCAAATTTGAGATATAGCCATTTCATATTATTCTACAATTTTGTGTAAAATTTTATGAAAATCGGACGACTATATCATATAGCTCCCATAGGAACGATCGAGAAATTAATTCAATTAATAAGTATAACATTTTCAGTTTTCAACAGATTTTCATCAAATTTGAGATATAGCCGTTTCATATTATTCTACAATTTTGTGTAAAATTTTATGAAAATCGGACTAATATATCATATAGCTCCCATAGGAACGATCGAGAAATTTGAGAGGAATGAGAATGGCGGTGGCTGTTGTCGGAAGACTGACAATCGCGGTGGCGAAACATTTTTAGTTTTCAACAGAATTTAATCAAATTTGAGATATAGCCATTTCATATTATTCTACAATTTTGTGTAAAATTTTATGAAAATCGGACGACTATATCATATAGCTCCCATAGGAACGATCGAGAAATTAATTCAATTAATAAGTATAACATTTTCAGTTTTCAACAGATTTTCATCAAATTTGAGATATAGCCGTTTCATATTATTCTACAATTTTGTGTAAAATTTTATGAAAATCGGACGACTATATCATATAGCTCCCATAGGAACGATCGAGAAATTAATTCAATTAAAAGTATAACATTTTAGTTTTCAACAGATTTATCAAATTTGAGATATAGCCGTTTCATATTATTCTACAATTTTGTGTAAATTTATGAAATCGGACGACTATATCATATAGCTCCATAGGAACGATCGAGAAATTAATTCAATTAAAGTATAACATTTTAGTTTTCAACAGAATTTAATCAAATTTGAGATATAGCCATTTCATATTATTCTACAATTTTGTGTAAAATTTTATGAAAATCGGACGACTATATCATATAGCTCCCATAGGAACGATCGAGAAATTAATTCAATTAATAAGTATAACATTTTCAGTTTTCAACAGATTTTCATCAAATTTGAGATATAGCCGTTTCATATTATTCTACAATTTTGTGTAAAATTTTATGAAAATCGGACTAATATATCATATAGCTCCCATAGGAACGATCGAGAAATTTGAGAGGAATGAGAATGGCGGTGGCTGTTGTCGGAAGACTGACAATCGCGGTGGCGACAACATTTTTAGTTTTCAACAGAATTTAATCAAATTTGAGATATAGCCATTTCATATTATTCTAAATTTTGTGTAAAATTTTATGAAAATCGGACGACTATATCATATAGCTCCCATAGGAACGATCGAGAAATTAATTCAATTAATAAGTATAACATTTTCAGTTTTCAACAGATTTTCATCAAATTTGAGATATAGCCGTTTCATATTATTCTACAATTTTGTGTAAAATTTTATGAAAATCGGACTAATATATCATATAGCTCCATAGGAACGATCGAGAAATTTGAGAGGAATGAGAATGGCGGTGGCTGTTGTCGGAAGACTGACAATCGCGGTGGCGACAACATTTTTAGTTTTCAACAGAATTTAATCAAATTTGAGATATAGCCATTTCATATTATTCTAAATTTTGTGTAAAATTTTATGAAAATCGGACGACTATATCATATAGCTCCCATAGGAACGATCGAGAAATTAATTCAATTAATAAGTATAACATTTTCAGTTTTCAACAGATTTTCATCAAATTTGAGATATAGCCGTTTCATATTATTCTACAATTTTGTGTAAAATTTTATGAAAATCGGACTAATATATCATATAGCTCCATAGGAACGATCGAGAAATTTGAGAGGAATGAGAATGGCGGTGGCTGTTGTCGGAAGACTGACAATCGCGGTGGCGAAACATTTTTAGTTTTCAACAGAATTTAATCAAATTTGAGATATAGCCATTTCATATTATTCTACAATTTTGTGTAAAATTTTATGAAAATCGGACGACTATATCATATAGCTCCCATAGGAACGATCGAGAAATTAATTCAATTAATAAGTATAACATTTTCAGTTTTCAACAGATTTTCATCAAATTTGAGATATAGCCGTTTCATATTATTCTACAATTTTGTGTAAAATTTTATGAAAATCGGACATATATCATATAGCTCCATAGGAACGATCGAGAAATTTGAGAGGAATGAGAATGGCGGTGGCTGTTGTCGGAAGACTGACAATCGCGGTGGCGATAACATTTTTAGTTTTCAACAGAATTTAATCAAATTTGAGATATAGCCATTTCATATTATTCTACAATTTTGTGTAAAATTTTATGAAAATCGGACGACTATATCATATAGCTCCCATAGGAACGATCGAGAAATTAATTCAATTAATAAGTATAACATTTTCAGTTTTCAACAGATTTTCATCAAATTTGAGATATAGCCGTTTCATATTATTCTACAATTTTGTGTAAAATTTTATGAAAATCGGACTAATATATCATATAGCTCCATAGGAACGATCGAGAAATTTGAGAGGAATGAGAATGGCGGTGGCTGTTGTCGGAAGACTGACAATCGCGGTGGCGACAACATTTTTAGTTTTCAACAGAATTTAATCAAATTTGAGATATAGCCATTTCATATTATTCTACAATTTTGTGTAAAATTTTATGAAAATCGGACGACTATATCATATAGCTCCCATAGGAACGATCGAGAAATTAATTCAATTAAAAGTATAACATTTTCAGTTTTCAACAGATTTTCATCAAATTTGAGATATAGCCGTTTCATATTATTCTACAATTTTGTGTAAAATTTTATGAAAATCGGACATATATCATATAGCTCCCATAGGAACGATCGAGAAATTTGAGAGGAATGAGAATGGCGGTGGCTGTTGTCGGAAGACTGACAATCGCGGTGGCGAAACATTTTTAGTTTTCAACAGAATTTAATCAAATTTGAGATATAGCCATTTCATATTATTCTACAATTTTGTGTAAAATTTTATGAAAATCGGACGACTATATCATATAGCTCCCATAGGAACGATCGAGAAATTAATTCAATTAATAAGTATAACATTTTCAGTTTTCAACAGATTTTCATCAAATTTGAGATATAGCCGTTTCATATTATTCTACAATTTTGTGTAAAATTTTATGAAAATCGGACTAATATATCATATAGCTCCCATAGGAACGATCGAGAAATTTGAGAGGAATGAGAATGGCGGTGGCTGTTGTCGGAAGACTGACAATCGCGGTGGCGATAACATTTTTAGTTTTCAACAGAATTTAATCAAATTTGAGATATAGCCATTTCATATTATTCTAAATTTTGTGTAAAATTTTATGAAAATCGGACGACTATATCATATAGCTCCCATAGGAACGATCGAGAAATTAATTCAATTAAAAGTATAACATTTTCAGTTTTCAACAGATTTTCATCAAATTTGAGATATAGCCGTTTCATATTATTCTACAATTTTGTGTAAAATTTTATGAAAATCGGACTAATATATCATATAGCTCCATAGGAACGATCGAGAAATTTGAGAGGAATGAGAATGGCGGTGGCTGTTGTCGGAAGACTGACAATCGCGGTGGCGACAACATTTTTAGTTTTCAACAGAATTTAATCAAATTTGAGATATAGCCATTTCATATTATTCTACAATTTTGTGTAAAATTTTATGAAAATCGGACGACTATATCATATAGCTCCCATAGGAACGATCGAGAAATTAATTCAATTAATAAGTATAACATTTTCAGTTTTCAACAGATTTTCATCAAATTTGAGATATAGCCGTTTCATATTATTCTACAATTTTGTGTAAAATTTTATGAAAATCGGACTAATATATCATATAGCTCCATAGGAACGATCGAGAAATTTGAGAGGAATGAGAATGGCGGTGGCTGTTGTCGGAAGACTGACAATCGCGGTGGCGACAACATTTTTAGTTTTCAACAGAATTTAATCAAATTTGAGATATAGCCATTTCATATTATTCTACAATTTTGTGTAAAATTTTATGAAAATCGGACGACTATATCATATAGCTCCCATAGGAACGATCGAGAAATTAATTCAATTAATAAGTATAACATTTTCAGTTTTCAACAGATTTTCATCAAATTTGAGATATAGCCGTTTCATATTATTCTACAATTTTGTGTAAAATTTTATGAAAATCGGACAATATATCATATAGCTCCATAGGAACGATCGAGAAATTTGAGAGGAATGAGAATGGCGGTGGCTGTTGTCGGAAGACTGACAATCGCGGTGGCGACAACATTTTTAGTTTTCAACAGAATTTAATCAAATTTGAGATATAGCCATTTCATATTATTCTACAATTTTGTGTAAAATTTTATGAAAATCGGACGACTATATCATATAGCTCCCATAGGAACGATCGAGAAATTAATTCAATTAATAAGTATAACATTTTCAGTTTTCAACAGATTTTCATCAAATTTGAGATATAGCCGTTTCATATTATTCTACAATTTTGTGTAAAATTTTATGAAAATCGGACATATATCATATAGCTCCATAGGAACGATCGAGAAATTTGAGAGGAATGAGAATGGCGGTGGCTGTTGTCGGAAGACTGACAATCGCGGTGGCGACAACATTTTTAGTTTTCAACAGAATTTAATCAAATTTGAGATATAGCCATTTCATATTATTCTAAATTTTGTGTAAAATTTTATGAAAATCGGACGACTATATCATATAGCTCCCATAGGAACGATCGAGAAATTAATTCAATTAATAAGTATAACATTTTCAGTTTTCAACAGATTTTCATCAAATTTGAGATATAGCCGTTTCATATTATTCTACAATTTTGTGTAAAATTTTATGAAAATCGGACTAATATATCATATAGCTCCATAGGAACGATCGAGAAATTTGAGAGGAATGAGAATGGCGGTGGCTGTTGTCGGAAGACTGACAATCGCGGTGGCGAAACATTTTTAGTTTTCAACAGAATTTAATCAAATTTGAGATATAGCCATTTCATATTATTCTACAATTTTGTGTAAAATTTTATGAAAATCGGACGACTATATCATATAGCTCCCATAGGAACGATCGAGAAATTAATTCAATTAAAAGTATAACATTTTCAGTTTTCAACAGATTTTCATCAAATTTGAGATATAGCCGTTTCATATTATTCTACAATTTTGTGTAAAATTTTATGAAAATCGGACTAATATATCATATAGCTCCATAGGAACGATCGAGAAATTTGAGAGGAATGAGAATGGCGGTGGCTGTTGTCGGAAGACTGACAATCGCGGTGGCGACAACATTTTTAGTTTTCAACAGAATTTAATCAAATTTGAGATATAGCCATTTCATATTATTCTAAATTTTGTGTAAAATTTTATGAAAATCGGACGACTATATCATATAGCTCCCATAGGAACGATCGAGAAATTAATTCAATTAATAAGTATAACATTTTCAGTTTTCAACAGATTTTCATCAAATTTGAGATATAGCCGTTTCATATTATTCTACAATTTTGTGTAAAATTTTATGAAAATCGGACTAATATATCATATAGCTCCCATAGGAACGATCGAGAAATTTGAGAGGAATGAGAATGGCGGTGGCTGTTGTCGGAAGACTGACAATCGCGGTGGCGAAACATTTTTAGTTTTCAACAGAATTTAATCAAATTTGAGATATAGCCATTTCATATTATTCTAAATTTTGTGTAAAATTTTATGAAAATCGGACGACTATATCATATAGCTCCCATAGGAACGATCGAGAAATTAATTCAATTAATAAGTATAACATTTTCAGTTTTCAACAGATTTTCATCAAATTTGAGATATAGCCGTTTCATATTATTCTACAATTTTGTGTAAAATTTTATGAAAATCGGACTAATATATCATATAGCTCCATAGGAACGATCGAGAAATTTGAGAGGAATGAGAATGGCGGTGGCTGTTGTCGGAAGACTGACAATCGCGGTGGCGAAACATTTTTAGTTTTCAACAGAATTTAATCAAATTTGAGATATAGCCATTTCATATTATTCTACAATTTTGTGTAAAATTTTATGAAAATCGGACGACTATATCATATAGCTCCCATAGGAACGATCGAGAAATTAATTCAATTAAAAGTATAACATTTTCAGTTTTCAACAGATTTTCATCAAATTTGAGATATAGCCGTTTCATATTATTCTACAATTTTGTGTAAAATTTTATGAAAATCGGACATATATCATATAGCTCCATAGGAACGATCGAGAAATTGAGAGAATGAGAATGGCGGTGGCTGTTGTCGGAAGACTGACAATCGCGGTGGCGAAACATTTTTAGTTTTCAACAGAATTTAATCAAATTTGAGATATAGCCATTTCATATTATTCTACAATTTTGTGTAAAATTTTATGAAAATCGGACGACTATATCATATAGCTCCCATAGGAACGATCGAGAAATTAATTCAATTAATAAGTATAACATTTTCAGTTTTCAACAGATTTTCATCAAATTTGAGATATAGCCGTTTCATATTATTCTACAATTTTGTGTAAAATTTTATGAAAATCGGACTATATATCATATAGCTCCATAGGAACGATCGAGAAATTTGAGAGGAATGAGAATGGCGGTGGCTGTTGTCGGAAGACTGACAATCGCGGTGGCGAAACATTTTTAGTTTTCAACAGAATTTAATCAAATTTGAGATATAGCCATTTCATATTATTCTAAATTTTGTGTAAAATTTATGAAAATCGGACGACTATATCATATAGCTCCCATAGGAACGATCGAGAAATTAATTCAATTAATAAGTATAACATTTTCAGTTTTCAACAGATTTTCATCAAATTTGAGATATAGCCGTTTCATATTATTCTACAATTTTGTGTAAAATTTTATGAAAATCGGACTAATATATCATATAGCTCCATAGGAACGATCGAGAAATTTGAGAGGAATGAGAATGGCGGTGGCTGTTGTCGGAAGACTGACAATCGCGGTGGCGAAACATTTTTAGTTTTCAACAGAATTTAATCAAATTTGAGATATAGCCATTTCATATTATTCTACAATTTTGTGTAAAATTTTATGAAAATCGGACGACTATATCATATAGCTCCCATAGGAACGATCGAGAAATTAATTCAATTAAAAGTATAACATTTTCAGTTTTCAACAGATTTTCATCAAATTTGAGATATAGCCGTTTCATATTATTCTACAATTTTGTGTAAAATTTTATGAAAATCGGACAATATATCATATAGCTCCATAGGAACGATCGAGAAATTTGAGAGGAATGAGAATGGCGGTGGCTGTTGTCGGAAGACTGACAATCGCGGTGGCGAAACATTTTTAGTTTTCAACAGAATTTAATCAAATTTGAGATATAGCCATTTCATATTATTCTACAATTTTGTGTAAAATTTTATGAAAATCGGACGACTATATCATATAGCTCCCATAGGAACGATCGAGAAATTAATTCAATTAATAAGTATAACATTTTCAGTTTTCAACAGATTTTCATCAAATTTGAGATATAGCCGTTTCATATTATTCTACAATTTTGTGTAAAATTTTATGAAAATCGGACATATATCATATAGCTCCATAGGAACGATCGAGAAATTGAGAGGAATGAGAATGGCGGTGGCTGTTGTCGAAGACTGACAATCGCGGTGGCGAAACATTTTTAGTTTTCAACAGAATTTAATCAAATTTGAGATATAGCCATTTCATATTATTCTACAATTTTGTGTAAAATTTTATGAAAATCGGACGACTATATCATATAGCTCCCATAGGAACGATCGAGAAATTAATTCAATTAAAAGTATAACATTTTCAGTTTTCAACAGATTTTCATCAAATTTGAGATATAGCCGTTTCATATTATTCTACAATTTTGTGTAAAATTTTATGAAAATCGGACAATATATCATATAGCTCCATAGGAACGATCGAGAAATTTGAGAGGAATGAGAATGGCGGTGGCTGTTGTCGGAAGACTGACAATCGCGGTGGCGACAACATTTTTAGTTTTCAACAGAATTTAATCAAATTTGAGATATAGCCATTTCATATTATTCTACAATTTTGTGTAAAATTTTATGAAAATCGGACGACTATATCATATAGCTCCCATAGGAACGATCGAGAAATTAATTCAATTAATAAGTATAACATTTTCAGTTTTCAACAGATTTTCATCAAATTTGAGATATAGCCGTTTCATATTATTCTACAATTTTGTGTAAAATTTTATGAAAATCGGACGACTATATCATATAGCTCCATAGGAACGATCGAGAAATTAATTCAATTAAAAAGTATAACATTTTAGTTTTCAACAGATTTATCAAATTTGAGATATAGCCGTTTCATATTATTCTACAATTTTGTGTAAAATTTTATGAAAATCGGACTAATATATCATATAGCTCCCATAGGAACGATCGAGAAATTTGAGAGGAATGAGAATGGCGGTGGCTGTTGTCGGAAGACTGACAATCGCGGTGGCGATAACATTTTAGTTTTCAACAGAATTTAATCAAATTTGAGATATAGCCATTTCATATTATTCTACAATTTTGTGTAAAATTTTATGAAAATCGGACGACTATATCATATAGCTCCCATAGGAACGATCGAGAAATTAATTCAATTAATAAGTATAACATTTTCAGTTTTCAACAGATTTTCATCAAATTTGAGATATAGCCGTTTCATATTATTCTACAATTTTGTGTAAAATTTTATGAAAATCGGACTATATATCATATAGCTCCATAGGAACGATCGAGAAATTTGAGAGGAATGAGAATGGCGGTGGCTGTTGTCGGAAGACTGACAATCGCGGTGGCGACAACATTTTTAGTTTTCAACAGAATTTAATCAAATTTGAGATATAGCCATTTCATATTATTCTACAATTTTGTGTAAAATTTTATGAAAATCGGACGACTATATCATATAGCTCCCATAGGAACGATCGAGAAATTAATTCAATTAATAAGTATAACATTTTCAGTTTTCAACAGATTTTCATCAAATTTGAGATATAGCCGTTTCATATTATTCTACAATTTTGTGTAAAATTTTATGAAAATCGGACTAATATATCATATAGCTCCATAGGAACGATCGAGAAATTTGAGAGGAATGAGAATGGCGGTGGCTGTTGTCGGAAGACTGACAATCGCGGTGGCGATAACATTTTTAGTTTTCAACAGAATTTAATCAAATTTGAGATATAGCCATTTCATATTATTCTACAATTTTGTGTAAAATTTTATGAAAATCGGACGACTATATCATATAGCTCCCATAGGAACGATCGAGAAATTAATTCAATTAAAAGTATAACATTTTCAGTTTTCAACAGATTTTCATCAAATTTGAGATATAGCCGTTTCATATTATTCTACAATTTTGTGTAAAATTTTATGAAAATCGGACAATATATCATATAGCTCCATAGGAACGATCGAGAAATTGAGAGGAATGAGAATGGCGGTGGCTGTTGTCGGAAGACTGACAATCGCGGTGGCGAAACATTTTTAGTTTTCAACAGAATTTAATCAAATTTGAGATATAGCCATTTCATATTATTCTACAATTTTGTGTAAAATTTTATGAAAATCGGACGACTATATCATATAGCTCCCATAGGAACGATCGAGAAATTAATTCAATTAATAAGTATAACATTTTCAGTTTTCAACAGATTTTCATCAAATTTGAGATATAGCCGTTTCATATTATTCTACAATTTTGTGTAAAATTTTATGAAAATCGGACTAATATATCATATAGCTCCCATAGGAACGATCGAGAAATTTGAGAGGAATGAGAATGGCGGTGGCTGTTGTCGGAAGACTGACAATCGCGGTGGCGATAACATTTTTAGTTTTCAACAGAATTTAATCAAATTTGAGATATAGCCATTTCATATTATTCTACAATTTTGTGTAAAATTTTATGAAAATCGGACGACTATATCATATAGCTCCCATAGGAACGATCGAGAAATTAATTCAATTAATAAGTATAACATTTTCAGTTTTCAACAGATTTTCATCAAATTTGAGATATAGCCGTTTCATATTATTCTACAATTTTGTGTAAAATTTTATGAAAATCGGACTATATATCATATAGCTCCCATAGGAACGATCGAGAAATTTGAGAGGAATGAGAATGGCGGTGGCTGTTGTCGGAAGACTGACAATCGCGGTGGCGATAACATTTTTAGTTTTCAACAGAATTTAATCAAATTTGAGATATAGCCATTTCATATTATTCTACAATTTTGTGTAAAATTTTATGAAAATCGGACGACTATATCATATAGCTCCCATAGGAACGATCGAGAAATTAATTCAATTAAAAGTATAACATTTTCAGTTTTCAACAGATTTTCATCAAATTTGAGATATAGCCGTTTCATATTATTCTACAATTTTGTGTAAAATTTTATGAAAATCGGACTAATATATCATATAGCTCCATAGGAACGATCGAGAAATTTGAGAGGAATGAGAATGGCGGTGGCTGTTGTCGGAAGACTGACAATCGCGGTGGCGATAACATTTTTAGTTTTCAACAGAATTTAATCAAATTTGAGATATAGCCATTTCATATTATTCTACAATTTTGTGTAAAATTTTATGAAAATCGGACGACTATATCATATAGCTCCCATAGGAACGATCGAGAAATTAATTCAATTAAAAGTATAACATTTTCAGTTTTCAACAGATTTCATCAAATTTGAGATATAGCCGTTTCATATTATTCTACAATTTTGTGTAAAATTTTATGAAAATCGGACGACTATATCATATAGCTCCATAGGAACGATCGAGAAATTAATTCAAATCTATATATATAAAAATGCTCTGTTCGTGTCTACATCCTTCATAGACTTGAAAAGTTCTGAACCGTTTAAGCCCAAATTTTTACACAACATGCGTTGAGGTTCCAGCTCGGTTATTGTCTACTTTTGATGTTGATAGCTTATCTGCGTTGCGAATATATCAATTTTTTTAGCGTTTCCCGTGCCCCTACTGCTGCGCCCTCTACAGGCAGCAGCTGAATCAAAGCATTTCCTGTCAAACATCAAAACATATTGAAAGAAGAAATTGGAGATAAAATTTTATTTTTTTGTTCAGGTTCAGTAAGAACGAAGTCATGCCACCAAGAAGTCGAGATTGGGACGTCGTATTCGCAATACAGAAGAAAAGACGTAAGATTACGAATATGACTGACGAAGAACGGGCCTCCATCCGAGAGACTGACGGCTGCGCGATGAACTTTTACTCATACAGGTTAATGGTTCGGAGGACCGATTGCAATCATATATTGAAATGTCGTCAGTTGTTTCATCAGTACATTGTCGATATGTATGCAAAAATTTAAACAACGTTTGCTGTTCCTCGATTGAATCAGAAGAAACTTCGGTCCGAGGAATATATCCATTTGCGGGATGCTGTGATGAATGACCGTAATACAACCAAGTTGGAAAGCTCACGATTTTGCCATCCTCATACATAGGTAGTCACGCCACATGCATGAATATGCTCAAGATGCCCAGGCATATGTTCGTTGCTACGGCCGTCCAGACTTATTTATCACCTTCACATGCAATCCAGCTTGGGACGAGATAGTACAGCTGTTATTTCCTGGACAATCGTATAGGATAGGCATGACATCACAGCCCGTGTTTTAGACAAAAGCTCAAGTCACTGATGGATTTCATTGTGAAACATGGAGTTTTTGGATCTGGCGGTGCTGGATGTATTCAGTAGAATGGCAGAAGAGAGGATTGCCGCATGCGCACATACTGATTTGGCTGTATGATAAAATTACTCCAGACGAAATCGACGATGTTATATGCGCTGAGATTCCACGGGCCGAGGTTGATACGGATTTGCATGAAGTTGTCATCAAGAACATGATCCATGGCCCATGTGGTACCCTCAACCCATGTTCACCATGCATGGTAGACGGGAAGTGTTCCAAGCGATATCCTCGAGCATTTACAGCCAACACCGTAACAGGGGACGATGGATATCCTCTGTATAGGAGACGGTCAACTGAAGATGGAGGGACTTCGGCAATTTAAACATGAGAATTGGTGATATTGAGGTAGACAATCGTTGGGTGGTTCCATACTCACCACTATTGTCAAAATCATACAAAGCGCACATCAACGTAGAATATTGCAATTCCGTGAAATCGATTAAATATATCTGCAAGTACGTGAATAAAGGCAGCGATATGGCAGTTTTGGTGTTCAGGCAGAAAATGGGTGACAGCAATGCAGTACGAGTTGTCGATGAAATATCTCAATACCAGGCTGGAAGATACATAAGCAGCAACGAGGCTGCATGGAGAATTTGTTCGTTCCCCATTCATGAACGCTATCCAGCATTAGTTCACTTGGCAGTCCATTTGGAGAATGGTCAACGTATCTATTTCACTAGAAAGAAATGTGCAAGGAAGGCTGAATCGCAGTCACTTGAACTCTCAGCCTTATGCGAAACTGCTTTGAAACCTTGATGCCTTCTTCATCCTTATTGCATGGAAGATGATTTTGCCAGGAACAATTGGGATGTATTCAGATTAGTCGCCCTCTTAACCACAACTATGGCCACAGAGAACGTCGGTACAGGCTATGTATATGTTTATAGCTTATATTTATTTGTATTTTTGTTATATTATTTATATATTAGTGTACCCTCCACGTTTCCTGTGGCATATTGTGTTAAGAGGGCACTTCTGATACATCAATGTTCCGGCAAAATCATCTTCCTGGCATAAGGTGAAGAAGGCAGTCAGAGTTGTCGCTGGCGGATTCAGGACTCTTTCTTGCACATTTCTTTCTGTGAAATAGATACGTTGACCATTCTCCAAATGGACTGCCAAGTGAACTAAAGCTGATAGCGTTCATGAATGGGGAACGAACAAATTCTCCATGCAACCTCGTTGCTGCTTATGTATCTTCCAGCCTGGTATGAGATATTTCATCGACAACTCGTACTGCATTGCTGTCCCCATTTTCTGCCTGAACACTAAAAACTGCCATATCGCTGCCTTTATTCACGTACTTGCAGATATATTTAATCGATTTCACGGAATTGCAATATTCTACGTTGATGTGCGCTTTGTATGATTTTACAATAGTGGTGAGTATGGAACCACCCAACGATTGTCTACCTCAATATCACCAATTCTCATGTTTAAATTTGCCGAAGTCCCTCCATCTTCAGTTGACCGTCTCCTATACAGAGGATATCCATCGTCCCCTGTTACGGTGTTGGCTGTAATGCTCGAGGATATCGCTTGGATCCGTCTCATGCATGTACGGTAGGCCACATGGGCCATGGATCATGTTCTTGATGACAACTGCATGCAAATCTGTATCAACCTCTGCCCGTGGAATCTCAGCGCATATCACATTGTCAATTTCGTCTGGAGTAATTTTATCATACAGCCAAATCAGTATGTGCGCATGCGGCAATCCTCTCTTCTGCATTCTACTGAATACATCCAGCACCGCACAGATCCAAAACTCCATGTTTCACAATGAAATCCATCAGTGACTTGAGCTTTTGTCTAAAACACGGGCTGTGATGTCATGCCTATCCCTATACGATTGTCCAGGAAATAACAGCTGTACTATCTCGTCCCAAGCTGGATTGCATGTGAAGGTGATAAATAAGTCTGGACGGCCGTAGCAACGAACATATGCCTGGGCATCTTGAGCATATTCATGCATGTGGCGTGGACTACCTATGTATGAGGATGGCAAAATCGTGAGCTTTCCAACGTTGGTTGTATTACGGTCATTCATCACAGCATCCCGCAAATGTATATATTCCTCGGACCGAAGTTTCTTCTGATTCAATCGGAGGAACAGCTAACGTTGTTTCAATTTTTGCATACATATCGACAATGTACTAATGAAACAACTGACGACATTTCAATATATGATTGCAATCGGTCCTCCGAACCATTAACCTGTATGAGTAAAAGTTCATCGCGCAGCCGCGTCTCTCGGATGGAGGCCCGTTCTTCGTCAGTCATATTCGTAATCTTACGTCTTTTTGCTTCTGTATTGCGAATACAACGACCCAATCTCGACTTTTTGGTGGCATGACTTCGTTTCTTACTGAACCTGAACAAAAAATAAATTTGTATCTCCAATTTCTTCTTTCAATATGTTTTAATGTTTGACAGGAAATGCTTTGATTTGCTTGTAGAGGGCGCAGTAGTAGGGGCACGGGGAAACGCTAAAAAATAGATATATCGCAACCGCAGATAAGCTATCAACATCAAAAGTAGTCAATAACCGAGCTGGAACCTAACGCATGTTCTGTAAAAATTTGGGCTTAAACGGTTCAGAACTTTTCAAGTCTATGAAGGATGTAGACACGAACAGAGCATTTTATATATATAGATA
>NW_018366539.1:0-26977 GCF_002093755.2 Drosophila serrata
AATTTTTATCAGTGAAGGAGCCATTTCCGACCCTATAAATCATATATATTTTGATCAGCATTAACAGGCGAATCTTTCTGGCCATCTCAAGTTGCAAAACAGACATTTTAATTTTTTCAAAAATTTTAAGGGGTTCCATCATTAAATTGTGAAAAATCTAAAAAAAATTGGATTTCTTAAAACCTTAAATTTAGTATGCAGATTTGTTAAGCGCCAAACAACTAACACGGGAGCGGTTTCCGAATTGAAATTAATGCATTTTTGACAAAGTTATGCGATTTTTAAACTTCGACTGTCCCAAAAAGTATTAAAAATTATTAAGTAAAAATTCGATTTTAAGAATCTTGCAGAGGAAATATAATTTTATCAGTGAAGGAGCCATTTCCGACCCTATAAATCATATATATTCTTGATCAGCATTAACAGGCGAATCTTTCTGGCCATCTCAAGTTGCAAAACAGACATTTCTAATTTTTTCAAAAATTTTAAGGGGTTCCATCATTAAAATTGTGAAAAATCTAAAAAATAATTGGATTTCTTAAAACCTTAAATTTAGTATGCAGATTTGTTAAGCGCCAAACAACTAACGGGAGCGGTTTCCGAATTGAAATTAGTGCATTTTTGACAAAGTTATGCGATTTTTAAACTTCGACTGTCCCAAAAGTATTAAAAATTATTAAGTAAAAATTTCGATTTTAGGAATCTTGCAGAGGAAAATATTTTTTATCAGTGAAAGGAGCCATTTCCGACCCTATAAATCATATATTTCTTGATCAGCATTAACAGGCGAATCTTTCTGGCCATCTCAAGTTGCAAAACAGACATTTCTAATTTTTTCAAAATTTTAAGGGGTTCCATCATTAAATTGTGAAAAATCTAAAAAATAATTGGATTTCTTAAAACCTTAAATTTAGTATGCAGATTTGTTAAGCGCCAAACAACTAACACGGGAGCGGTTTCCGAATTGAAATTTGCATTTTTGACAAAGTTATGCGATTTTTAAACTTCGACTGTCCCAAAAGTATTTAAAAATTATTAAGTAAAAAATTCATTTTAGGAATCTTGCAGAGGAAAATATAATTTTTATCAGTGAAGGAGCCATTTCCGACCCTATAAATCATATATTCTTGATCAGCATTAACAGGCGAATCTTTCTGGCCATCTCAAGTTGCAAACAGACATTTCTAATTTTTTCAAAAATTTTAAGGGGTTCCATCATTAAAATTGTGAAAAATCTAAAATAATTGGATTTCTTAAACCTTAAATTTAGTATGCAGATTTTAAGCGTCAAACAATAACACGGGAGCGGTTTCCGAATTGAAATTATTTGAAAGTTATGAGATTTTTAAACTTCGACTGTCCCAAAACAAAAAAAATTTGTTTCCACTTGCAGAGGTAAAAAATCTTGCAGAGGAAATATATTTTTATCAGTGAAGGAGCCATTTCCGACCCTATAAATCATATATATTCTTGATCAGCATTAACAGGCGAATCTTTCTGGCCATCTCAAGTTGCAAAACAGACATTTCTTTTTTTCAAAAAATTTTAAGGGGTTCATTAAAATTGTGAAAAATCTAAAAAATAATTGGATTCTTAAAACCTTAAATTTAGTATGCAGATTTGTTAAGCGTCAAACAACTAACACGGGAGCGGTTTCCGAATTGAAATTAATGCATTTTTGACAAAGTTATGCGATTTTTAAACTTCGACTGTCCCAAAAGTATTAAAAATTATTAAGTAAAAAATTTCGATTTTAGGAATCTTGCAGAGGAAAATATAATTTTTATCAGTGAAGGAGCCATTTCCGACCCTATAATCATATATATTCTTGATCAGCATTAACAGGCGAATCTTTCTGGCCATCAGTTGCAAACAAACAAAAATTTTTTTCAATTTTTTCAAAAATTTTAAGGGTTACATCATTAAAATTGTGAAAATCTAAAAAATAATTGGATTTCTTAAAACCTTAAATTTAGTATGCAGATTTGTTAAGCGCCAAACAACTAACAGGAGCGGTTTCCGAATTGAAATTAATGCATTTTTGACAAGTTATGCGATTTTAAACTTGATGTCCCAAAAAAGTATTAAAAAAATTAAGTAAATTTCGATTTTAGGAATCTTGCAGAGGAAATATAATTTATCAGTGAAGGAGCCATTTCCGACCTATAAATCATATAATTCTGATCAGCATTAACAGGCGAATCTTTCTGGCCATCTCAAGTTGCAAAACAGACATTCTAATTTTTTCAAAAATTTTAAGGGGTTCATATTAAATTGTGAAAATCTAAAAATAATTGGATTCTTAAACTTAAATTTAGTATGCAGATTGTTAAGCGTCAAACACTACACGGGAGCGGTTTCCGATTGAAATTAATGCATTTTGACAAAGTTATGAGATTTTTAAACTTCGACTGTCCCAAAAGTATTAAAATTATTAAGTAAAAATTCGATTTAGGAATCTTGCAGAGGAAAATATAATTTTTATCAGTGAAGGAGCCATTTCCGACCTATAAATCATATATTTTGATCAGCATTACAGGCGAATCTTTCTGGCCATCTCAAGTTGCAAAACAGACATTTCTATTTTTTCAAAAATTTAAGGGTCCATTAAATTGTGAAAATCTAAAAATAATTGGATTTCTTAAACCTTAAATTTAGTATGCAGATTTGTTAGCGTCAAACAACTAACACGGGAGCGGTTTCCGAATTGAAATTATGCATTTTTGACAAAGTTATGAGATTTTAAACTCGACTGTCCCAAAAAGTATTAAAAATTATTAAGTAAAAATTTCCATTTTAGGAATCTTGCAGAGGAAAATATAATTTTTATCAGTGAAGGAGCCATTTCCGACCCTATATCATATATATTCTTGATCAGCATTAACAGGCGAATCTTTCTGGCCATCTCAAGTTGCAAACAGACATTTCTAATTTTTCAAAAAATTTTAAGGGGTTCCATCATTAAATTGTGAAAATCTAAAAAATAATTGGATTTCTTAAAACCTTAAATTAGTATGCAGATTTGTTAAGCGTCAAACAACTAACACGGGAGCGGTTTCCGAATTGAAATTAATGCATTTTTGACAAAGTTATGAGATTTTTAAACTTCGACTGTCCCAAAAGTATTAAAAATTATTAAGTAAAAATTTCCATTTTAGGAATCTTGCAGAGGAAAATATAATTTTTATCAGTGAAGGAGCCATTTCCGACCCTATAAATCATATATATTCTTGATCAGCATTAACAGGCGAATCTTTCTGGCCATCTCAAGTTGCAAAACAGACATTTCTAATTTTTCAAAAATTTTAAGGGGTTCCATCATTAAAATTGTGAAAAATCTAAAAATAATTGGATTTCTTAAAACCTTAAATTTAGTATGCAGATTTGTTAAGCGTCAAACAACTAACACGGGAGCGGTTTCCGAATTGAAATTAATGCATTTTTGACAAAGTTATGAGATTTTTAAACTTCGACTGTCCCAAAAAGTATTAAAAAATTATTAAGTAAAAATTTCGATTTTAGGAATCTTGCAGAGGAAAATATAATTTTTATCAGTGAAGGAGCCATTTCCGACCCTATAAATCATATATATTCTTGATCAGCATTAACAGGCGAATCTTTCTGGCCATCTCAAGTTGCAAAACAGACATTTCTAATTTTTCAAAAATTTTAAGGGTTCCATCATTAAAATTGTGAAAATCTAAAAAATAATTGGATTTCTTAAAACCTTAAATTTAGTATGCAGATTTGTTAAGCGTCAAACAACTAACACGGGAGCGGTTTCCGAATTGAAATTAATGCATTTTTGACAAAGTTATGAGATTTTTAAACTTCGACTGTCCCAAAAGTATTAAAAATTATTAAGTAAAATTTCCATTTTAGGAATCTTGCAGAGGAAAATATAATTTTATCAGTGAAGGAGCCATTTCCGACCCTATAAATCATATATATTCTTGATCAGCATTAACAGGCGAATCTTTCTGGCCATCTCAAGTTGCAAAACAGACATTTCTAATTTTTTCAAAAAATTTTAAGGGTTCCATCATTAAAATTGTGAAAAATCTAAAAAATAATTGGATTTCTTAAACCTTAAATTTAGTATGCAGATTTGTTAAGCGTCAAACAACTAACACGGGAGCGGTTTCCGAATTGAAATTAATGCATTTTTGACAAAGTTATGAGATTTTTAAACTTCGACTGTCCCAAAAAGTATTAAAAATTATTAAGTAAAAATTTCGATTTTAGGAATCTTGCAGAGGAAAATATAATTTTTATCAGTGAAGGAGCCATTTCCGACCCTATAATCATATATATTCTTGATCAGCATTAACAGGCGAATCTTTCTGGCCATCTCAAGTTGCAAAACAGACATTTCTAATTTTTTCAAAAAATTTTAAGGGGTTCCATCATTAAAATTGTGAAAAATCTAAAAAATAATTGGATTTCTTAAAACCTTAAATTTAGTATGCAGATTTGTTAAGCGCAAACAACTAACACGGGAGCGGTTTCCGAATTGAAATTAATGCATTTTTGACAAAGTTATGAGATTTTTAAACTTCGACTGTCCCAAAAAGTATTAAAAAATTATTAAGTAAAAATTCGATTTTAGGAATCTTGCAGAGGAAAATATAATTTTTATCAGTGAAGGAGCCATTTCCGACCCTATAAATCATATATATTCTTGATCAGCATTAACAGGCGAATCTTTCTGGCCATCTCAAGTTGCAAAACAGACATTTCTAATTTTTTCAAAAATTTTAAGGGTTCCATCATTAAAATTGTGAAAAATCTAAAAAATAATTGGATTTCTTAAAACCTTAAATTTAGTATGCAGATTTGTTAAGCGTCAAACAACTAACACGGGAGCGGTTTCCGAATTGAAATTAATGCATTTTGACAAAGTTATGAGATTTTTAAACTTCGACTGTCCCAAAAAGTATTAAAAAATTATTAAGTAAAATTCGATTTTAGGAATCTTGCAGAGGAAAATATAATTTTTATCAGTGAAGGAGCCATTTCCGACCCTATAAATCATATATATTCTTGATCAGCATTAACAGGCGAATCTTTCTGGCCATCTCAAGTTGCAAAACAGACATTTCTAATTTTTTCAAAAAATTTTAAGGGGTTCCATCATTAAAATTGTGAAAAATCTAAAAAATAATTGGATTTCTTAAACCTTAAATTTAGTATGCAGATTTGTTAAGCGTCAAACAACTAACACGGGAGCGGTTTCCGAATTGAAATTAATGCATTTTTGACAAAGTTATGAGATTTTTAAACTTCGACTGTCCCAAAAAGTATTAAAAAATTATTAAGTAAAAATTTCGATTTTAGGAATCTTGCAGAGGAAAATATAATTTTTATCAGTGAAGGAGCCATTTCCGACCCTATAAATCATATATATTCTTGATCAGCATTAACAGGCGAATCTTTCTGGCCATCTCAAGTTGCAAAACAGACATTTCTAATTTTTTCAAAAAATTTTAAGGGTTCCATCATTAAAATTGTGAAAAATCTAAAAAATAATTGGATTTCTTAAAACCTTAAATTTAGTATGCAGATTTGTTAAGCGTCAAACAACTAACACGGGAGCGGTTTCCGAATTGAAATTAATGCATTTTTGACAAAGTTATGAGATTTTTAAACTTCGACTGTCCCAAAAAGTATTAAAAAATTATTAAGTAAAAATTTCGATTTTAGGAATCTTGCAGAGGAAAATATAATTTTTATCAGTGAAGGAGCCATTTCCGACCCTATAAATCATATATATTCTTGATCAGCATTAACAGGCGAATCTTTCTGGCCATCTCAAGTTGCAAAACAGACATTTCTAATTTTTTCAAAAATTTTAAGGGTTCCATCATTAAAATTGTGAAAAATCTAAAAAATAATTGGATTTCTTAAACCTTAAATTTAGTATGCAGATTTGTTAAGCGTCAAACAACTAACACGGGAGCGGTTTCCGAATTGAAATTAATGCATTTTTGACAAAGTTATGAGATTTTTAAACTTCGACTGTCCCAAAAGTATTAAAAAATTATTAAGTAAAAATTTCCATTTTAGGAATCTTGCAGAGGAAAATATAATTTTTATCAGTGAAGGAGCCATTTCCGACCCTATAAATCATATATATTCTTGATCAGCATTAACAGGCGAATCTTTCTGGCCATCTCAAGTTGCAAAACAGACATTTCTAATTTTTTCAAAAAATTTTAAGGGGTTCCATCATTAAAATTGTGAAAAATCTAAAAAATAATTGGATTTCTTAAAACCTTAAATTTAGTATGCAGATTTGTTAAGCGTCAAACAACTAACACGGGAGCGGTTTCCGAATTGAAATTAATGCATTTTTGACAAAGTTATGAGATTTTTAAACTTCGACTGTCCCAAAAAGTATTAAAAAATTATTAAGTAAAAATTTCGATTTTAGGAATCTTGCAGAGGAAAATATAATTTTTATCAGTGAAGGAGCCATTTCCGACCCTATAATCATATATATTCTTGATCAGCATTAACAGGCGAATCTTTCTGGCCATCTCAAGTTGCAAAACAGACATTTCTAATTTTTTCAAAAAATTTTAAGGGGTTCCATCATTAAAATTGTGAAAAATCTAAAAATAATTGGATTTCTTAAAACCTTAAATTTAGTATGCAGATTTGTTAAGCGTCAAACAACTAACACGGGAGCGGTTTCCGAATTGAAATTAATGCATTTTTGACAAAGTTATGAGATTTTTAAACTTCGACTGTCCCAAAAGTATTAAAAATTATTAAGTAAAAATTTCCATTTTAGGAATCTTGCAGAGGAAAATATAATTTTTATCAGTGAAGGAGCCATTTCCGACCCTATAATCATATATATTCTTGATCAGCATTAACAGGCGAATCTTTCTGGCCATCTCAAGTTGCAAAACAGACATTTCTAATTTTTTCAAAAAATTTTAAGGGTTCCATCATTAAAATTGTGAAAAATCTAAAAAATAATTGGATTTCTTAAAACCTTAAATTTAGTATGCAGATTTGTTAAGCGTCAAACAACTAACACGGGAGCGGTTTCCGAATTGAAATTAATGCATTTTTGACAAAGTTATGAGATTTTTAAACTTCGACTGTCCCAAAAAGTATTAAAAAATTATTAAGTAAAATTTCATTTTAGGAATCTTGCAGAGGAAAATATAATTTTTATCAGTGAAGGAGCCATTTCCGACCCTATAAATCATATATATTCTTGATCAGCATTAACAGGCGAATCTTTCTGGCCATCTCAAGTTGCAAAACAGACATTTCTAATTTTTTCAAAAATTTTAAGGGTTCCATCATTAAAATTGTGAAAAATCTAAAAAATAATTGGATTTCTTAAAACCTTAAATTTAGTATGCAGATTTGTTAAGCGTCAAACAACTAACACGGGAGCGGTTTCCGAATTGAAATTAATGCATTTTTGACAAAGTTATGAGATTTTTAAACTTCGACTGTCCCAAAAAGTATTAAAAATTATTAAGTAAAAATTTCGATTTTAGGAATCTTGCAGAGGAAAATATAATTTTTATCAGTGAAGGAGCCATTTCCGACCCTATAATCATATATATTCTTGATCAGCATTAACAGGCGAATCTTTCTGGCCATCTCAAGTTGCAAAACAGACATTTCTAATTTTTTCAAAAATTTTAAGGGGTTCCATCATTAAAATTGTGAAAATCTAAAAAATAATTGGATTTCTTAAAACCTTAAATTTAGTATGCAGATTTGTTAAGCGTCAAACAACTAACACGGGAGCGGTTTCCGAATTGAAATTAATGCATTTTTGACAAAGTTATGAGATTTTTAAACTTCGACTGTCCCAAAAAGTATTAAAAAATTATTAAGTAAAAATTTCGATTTTAGGAATCTTGCAGAGGAAAATATAATTTTTATCAGTGAAGGAGCCATTTCCGACCCTATAATCATATATATTCTTGATCAGCATTAACAGGCGAATCTTTCTGGCCATCTCAAGTTGCAAAACAGACATTTCTAATTTTTTCAAAAAATTTTAAGGGTTCCATCATTAAAATTGTGAAAAATCTAAAAAATAATTGGATTTCTTAAAACCTTAAATTTAGTATGCAGATTTGTTAAGCGTCAAACAACTAACACGGGAGCGGTTTCCGAATTGAAATTAATGCATTTTTGACAAAGTTATGAGATTTTTAAACTTCGACTGTCCCAAAAGTATTAAAAAATTATTAAGTAAAAATTTCGATTTTAGGAATCTTGCAGAGGAAAATATAATTTTTATCAGTGAAGGAGCCATTTCCGACCCTATAAATCATATATATTCTTGATCAGCATTAACAGGCGAATCTTTCTGGCCATCTCAAGTTGCAAAACAGACATTTCTAATTTTTTCAAAAAATTTTAAGGGGTTCCATCATTAAAATTGTGAAAAATCTAAAAATAATTGGATTTCTTAAAACCTTAAATTTAGTATGCAGATTTGTTAAGCGTCAAACAACTAACACGGGAGCGGTTTCCGAATTGAAATTAATGCATTTTTGACAAAGTTATGAGATTTTTAAACTTCGACTGTCCCAAAAAGTATTAAAAAATTATTAAGTAAAAATTTCATTTTAGGAATCTTGCAGAGGAAAATATAATTTTTATCAGTGAAGGAGCCATTTCCGACCCTATAAATCATATATATTCTTGATCAGCATTAACAGGCGAATCTTTCTGGCCATCTCAAGTTGCAAAACAGACATTTCTAATTTTTTCAAAAAATTTTAAGGGGTTCCATCATTAAAATTGTGAAAAATCTAAAAATAATTGGATTTCTTAAAACCTTAAATTTAGTATGCAGATTTGTTAAGCGTCAAACAACTAACACGGGAGCGGTTTCCGAATTGAAATTAATGCATTTTTGACAAAGTTATGAGATTTTTAAACTTCGACTGTCCCAAAAAGTATTAAAAATTATTAAGTAAAAATTTCCATTTTAGGAATCTTGCAGAGGAAAATATAATTTTTATCAGTGAAGGAGCCATTTCCGACCCTATAAATCATATATATTCTTGATCAGCATTAACAGGCGAATCTTTCTGGCCATCTCAAGTTGCAAAACAGACATTTCTAATTTTTTCAAAAAATTTTAAGGGGTTCCATCATTAAAATTGTGAAAAATCTAAAAAATAATTGGATTTCTTAAAACCTTAAATTTAGTATGCAGATTTGTTAAGCGTCAAACAACTAACACGGGAGCGGTTTCCGAATTGAAATTAATGCATTTTTGACAAAGTTATGAGATTTTTAAACTTCGACTGTCCCAAAAAGTATTAAAAAATTATTAAGTAAAAATTTCGATTTTAGGAATCTTGCAGAGGAAAATATAATTTTATCAGTGAAGGAGCCATTTCCGACCCTATAAATCATATATATTCTTGATCAGCATTAACAGGCGAATCTTTCTGGCCATCTCAAGTTGCAAAACAGACATTTCTAATTTTTTCAAAAAATTTTAAGGGGTTCCATCATTAAAATTGTGAAAAATCTAAAAAATAATTGGATTTCTTAAAACCTTAAATTTAGTATGCAGATTTGTTAAGCGTCAAACAACTAACACGGGAGCGGTTTCCGAATTGAAATTAATGCATTTTGACAAAGTTATGAGATTTTTAAACTTCGACTGTCCCAAAAAGTATTAAAAAATTATTAAGTAAAAATTTCATTTTAGGAATCTTGCAGAGGAAAATATAATTTTTATCAGTGAAGGAGCCATTTCCGACCCTATAAATCATATATATTCTTGATCAGCATTAACAGGCGAATCTTTCTGGCCATCTCAAGTTGCAAAACAGACATTTCTAATTTTTTCAAAAAATTTTAAGGGTTCCATCATTAAAATTGTGAAAAATCTAAAAAATAATTGGATTTCTTAAAACCTTAAATTTAGTATGCAGATTTGTTAAGCGTCAAACAACTAACACGGGAGCGGTTTCCGAATTGAAATTAATGCATTTTTGACAAAGTTATGAGATTTTTAAACTTCGACTGTCCCAAAAAGTATTAAAAAATTATTAAGTAAAAATTTCATTTTAGGAATCTTGCAGAGGAAAATATAATTTTTATCAGTGAAGGAGCCATTTCCGACCCTATAAATCATATATATTCTTGATCAGCATTAACAGGCGAATCTTTCTGGCCATCTCAAGTTGCAAAACAGACATTTCTAATTTTTTCAAAAAATTTTAAGGGGTTCCATCATTAAAATTGTGAAAAATCTAAAAAATAATTGGATTCTTAAAACCTTAAATTTAGTATGCAGATTTGTTAAGCGTCAAACAACTAACACGGGAGCGGTTTCCGAATTGAAATTAATGCATTTTGACAAAGTTATGAGATTTTTAAACTTCGACTGTCCCAAAAAGTATTAAAAATTATTAAGTAAAAATTTCGATTTTAGGAATCTTGCAGAGGAAAATATAATTTTTATCAGTGAAGGAGCCATTTCCGACCCTATAATCATATATATTCTTGATCAGCATTAACAGGCGAATCTTTCTGGCCATCTCAAGTTGCAAAACAGACATTTCTAATTTTTTCAAAAAATTTTAAGGGTTCCATCATTAAAATTGTGAAAAATCTAAAAAATAATTGGATTTCTTAAAACCTTAAATTTAGTATGCAGATTTGTTAAGCGTCAAACAACTAACACGGGAGCGGTTTCCGAATTGAAATTAATGCATTTTTGACAAAGTTATGAGATTTTTAAACTTCGACTGTCCCAAAAAGTATTAAAAAATTATTAAGTAAAAATTTCGATTTTAGGAATCTTGCAGAGGAAAATATAATTTTTATCAGTGAAGGAGCCATTTCCGACCCTATAAATCATATATATTCTTGATCAGCATTAACAGGCGAATCTTTCTGGCCATCTCAAGTTGCAAAACAGACATTTCTAATTTTTCAAAAATTTTAAGGGGTTCCATCATTAAAATTGTGAAAAATCTAAAAAATAATTGGATTTCTTAAAACCTTAAATTTAGTATGCAGATTTGTTAAGCGTCAAACAACTAACACGGGAGCGGTTTCCGAATTGAAATTAATGCATTTTTGACAAAGTTATGAGATTTTTAAACTTCGACTGTCCCAAAAAGTATTAAAAATTATTAAGTAAAAATTTCGATTTTAGGAATCTTGCAGAGGAAAATATAATTTTATCAGTGAAGGAGCCATTTCCGACCCTATAAATCATATATATTCTTGATCAGCATTAACAGGCGAATCTTTCTGGCCATCTCAAGTTGCAAAACAGACATTTCTAATTTTTTCAAAAATTTTAAGGGTTCCATCATTAAAATTGTGAAAAATCTAAAAAATAATTGGATTTCTTAAAACCTTAAATTTAGTATGCAGATTTGTTAAGCGTCAAACAACTAACACGGGAGCGGTTTCCGAATTGAAATTAATGCATTTTTGACAAAGTTATGAGATTTTTAAACTTCGACTGTCCCAAAAGTATTAAAAAATTATTAAGTAAAAATTTCGATTTTAGGAATCTTGCAGAGGAAAATATAATTTTATCAGTGAAGGAGCCATTTCCGACCCTATAATCATATATATTCTTGATCAGCATTAACAGGCGAATCTTTCTGGCCATCTCAAGTTGCAAAACAGACATTTCTAATTTTTTCAAAAAATTTTAAGGGGTTCCATCATTAAAATTGTGAAAAATCTAAAAAATAATTGGATTTCTTAAAACCTTAAATTTAGTATGCAGATTTGTTAAGCGTCAAACAACTAACACGGGAGCGGTTTCCGAATTGAAATTAATGCATTTTTGACAAAGTTATGAGATTTTTAAACTTCGACTGTCCCAAAAAGTATTAAAAATTATTAAGTAAAAATTTCCATTTAGGAATCTTGCAGAGGAAAATATAATTTTTATCAGTGAAGGAGCCATTTCCGACCCTATAAATCATATATATTCTTGATCAGCATTAACAGGCGAATCTTTCTGGCCATCTCAAGTTGCAAAACAGACATTTCTAATTTTTTCAAAAAATTTTAAGGGTTCCATCATTAAATTGTGAAAAATCTAAAAAATAATTGGATTTCTTAAAACCTTAAATTTAGTATGCAGATTTGTTAAGCGTCAAACAACTAACACGGGAGCGGTTTCCGAATTGAAATTAATGCATTTTTGACAAAGTTATGAGATTTTTAAACTTCGACTGTCCCAAAAAGTATTAAAAAATTATTAAGTAAAAATTTCCATTTTAGGAATCTTGCAGAGGAAAATATAATTTTTATCAGTGAAGGAGCCATTTCCGACCCTATAAATCATATATATTCTTGATCAGCATTAACAGGCGAATCTTTCTGGCCATCTCAAGTTGCAAAACAGACATTTCTAATTTTTTCAAAAAATTTAAGGGTTCCATCATTAAAATTGTGAAAAATCTAAAAAATAATTGGATTCTTAAAACCTTAAATTTAGTATGCAGATTTGTTAAGCGTCAAACAACTAACACGGGAGCGGTTTCCGAATTGAAATTAATGCATTTTTGACAAAGTTATGAGATTTTTAAACTTCGACTGTCCCAAAAAGTATTAAAAAATTATTAAGTAAAAATTTCCATTTTAGGAATCTTGCAGAGGAAAATATAATTTTTATCAGTGAAGGAGCCATTTCCGACCCTATAAATCATATATATTCTTGATCAGCATTAACAGGCGAATCTTTCTGGCCATCTCAAGTTGCAAAACAGACATTTCTAATTTTTTCAAAAATTTTAAGGGTTCCATCATTAAAATTGTGAAAATCTAAAAAATAATTGGATTTCTTAAAACCTTAAATTTAGTATGCAGATTTGTTAAGCGTCAAACAACTAACACGGGAGCGGTTTCCGAATTGAAATTAATGCATTTTTGACAAAGTTATGAGATTTTTAAACTTCGACTGTCCCAAAAAGTATTAAAAAATTATTAAGTAAAAATTTCCATTTTAGGAATCTTGCAGAGGAAAATATAATTTTTATCAGTGAAGGAGCCATTTCCGACCCTATAATCATATATATTCTTGATCAGCATTAACAGGCGAATCTTCTGGCCATCTCAAGTTGCAAAACAGACATTTCTAATTTTTCAAAAAATTTAAGGGTTCCATCATTAAAATTGTGAAAAATCTAAAAAATAATTGGATTTCTTAAAACCTTAAATTTAGTATGCAGATTTGTTAAGCGTCAAACAACTAACACGGGAGCGGTTTCCGAATTGAAATTAATGCATTTTTGACAAAGTTATGAGATTTTTAAACTTCGACTGTCCCAAAAAGTATTAAAAAATTATTAAGTAAAAATTTCCATTTTAGGAATCTTGCAGAGGAAAATATAATTTTTATCAGTGAAGGAGCCATTTCCGACCCTATAAATCATATATATTCTTGATCAGCATTAACAGGCGAATCTTTCTGGCCATCTCAAGTTGCAAAACAGACATTTCTAATTTTTTCAAAAAATTTTAAGGGTTCATCATTAAAATTGTGAAAAATCTAAAAAATAATTGGATTTCTTAAAACCTTAAATTAGTATGCAGATTTGTTAAGCGTCAAACAACTAACACGGGAGCGGTTTCCGAATTGAAATTAATGCATTTTTGACAAAGTTATGAGATTTTAAACTTCGACTGTCCCAAAAAGTATTAAAAAATTATTAAGTAAAAATTTCGATTTTAGGAATCTTGCAGAGGAAAATATAATTTTTATCAGTGAAGGAGCCATTTCCGACCCTATAAATCATATATATTCTTGATCAGCATTAACAGGCGAATCTTTCTGGCCATCTCAAGTTGCAAAACAGACATTTCTAATTTTTTCAAAAAATTTTAAGGGTTCCATCATTAAAATTGTGAAAAATCTAAAAAATAATTGGATTTCTTAAAACCTTAAATTTAGTATGCAGATTGTTAAGCGTCAAACAACTAACACGGGAGCGGTTTCCGAATTGAAATTAATGCATTTTTGACAAAGTTATGAGATTTTTAAACTTCGACTGTCCCAAAAAGTATTAAAAAATTATTAAGTAAAAATTTCATTTTAGGAATCTTGCAGAGGAAAATATAATTTTATCAGTGAAGGAGCCATTTCCGACCCTATAATCATATATATTCTTGATCAGCATTAACAGGCGAATCTTTCTGGCCATCTCAAGTTGCAAAACAGACATTTCTAATTTTTCAAAAATTTTAAGGGGTTCCATCATTAAAATTGTGAAAAATCTAAAAAATAATTGGATTTCTTAAAACCTTAAATTTAGTATGCAGATTTGTTAAGCGTCAAACAACTAACACGGGAGCGGTTTCCGAATTGAAATTAATGCATTTTGACAAAGTTATGAGATTTTAAACTTCGACTGTCCCAAAAAGTATTAAAAATTATTAAGTAAAAATTTCATTTAGGAATCTTGCAGAGGAAATATAATTTTATCAGTGAAGGAGCCATTTCCGACCCTATAATCATATATTCTTGATCAGCATTAACAGGCGAATCTTTCTGGCCATCTCAAGTTGCAAAACAGACATTTCTAATTTTTCAAAAATTTTAAGGGTTCCATCATTAAAATTGTGAAAAATCTAAAAAATAATTGGATTCTTAAACCTTAATTTAGTATGCAGATTTGTTAACGCAAACAACTAACACGGGAGCGGTTCCGAATTGAAATTAATGCATTTTTGACAAAGTTATGAGATTTTTAAACTTCGACTGTCCCAAAAGTATTAAAAAATTATTAAGTAAAAATTTCGATTTTAGGAATCTTGCAGAGGAAAATATAATTTTATCAGTGAAGGAGCCATTTCCGACCCTATAATCATATATATTCTTGATCAGCATTAACAGGCGAATCTTTCTGGCCATCTCAAGTTGCAAAACAGACATTTCTAATTTTTTCAAAAAATTTTAAGGGGTTCCATCATTAAAATGTGAAAAATCTAAAAAATAATTGGATTCTTAAAACCTTAAATTTAGTATGCAATTGTTAAGCGTCAAACAACTAACACGGGAGCGGTTCCGAATTGAAATTATGCATTTTGACAAAGTTATGAGATTTTAAACTTCGACTGTCCCAAAAAGTATTAAAAAATTATAAGTAAAATTCATTTTAGGAATCTTGCAGAGGAAAATATAATTTTATCAGTGAAGGAGCCATTCCGACCCTATAAATCATATATATTCTGATCAGCATTAACAGGCGAATCTTTCTGGCCATCTCAAGTTGCAAAACAGACATTTCTAATTTTTTCAAAAATTTTAAGGGTCCATCATTAAAATTGTGAAAAATCTAAAAAATAATTGGATTCTTAAAACCTTAAATTAGTATGCAGATTTGTTAAGCGTCAAACAACTAACACGGGAGCGGTTTCCGAATTGAAATTAATGCATTTTGACAAGTTATGAGATTTTTAAACTTCGACTGTCCCAAAAAGTATTAAAAAATTATTAAGTAAAAATTCATTTAGGAATCTTGCAGAGGAAAATATAATTTTTATCAGTGAAGGAGCCATTCCGACCCTATAAATCATATATTCTTGATCAGCATTAACAGGCGAATCTTTCTGGCCATCTCAAGTTGCAAAACAGACATTTCTAATTTTTCAAAAAATTTAAGGGTTCCATCATTAAAATTGTGAAAAATCTAAAAAATAATGGATTCTTAAAACCTTAATTTAGTATGCAGATTGTAAGCGCCAAACAACTAACACGGGAGCGGTTTCCGAATTGAAATTAATGCATTTTTGACAAAGTTATGAGATTTTAAACTTCGACTGTCCCAAAAAGTATTAAAAATTATTAAGTAAAAATTTCCATTTTAGGAATCTTGCAGAGGAAAATATAATTTTTATCAGTGAAGGAGCCATTTCCGACCCTATAAATCATATATATTCTTGATCAGCATTAACAGGCGAATCTTTCTGGCCATCTCAAGTTGCAAAACAGACATTTCTAATTTTTTCAAAAAATTTAAGGGTTCCATCATTAAAATTGTGAAAATCTAAAAAATAATGGATTCTAAAACCTTAAATTTAGTATGCAGATTTGTTAAGCGTCAAACAACTAACACGGGAGCGGTTTCCGAATTGAAATTAATGCATTTTTGACAAAGTATGAGATTTTAAAATCGACTGTCCCAAAAATATTAAAAAATTATTAAGTAAAAATTCATTTAGGAATCTGCAGAGGAAAATAATTTTTATCAGTGAAGGAGCCATTTCCGACCCTAAATCATATATACTTGATCAGCAAACAGGCAATCTTTCTGGCCATCTCAAGTTGCAAAACAGACATTCTAATTTTTCAAAAATTTTAAGGGTCCATCATTAAAATTGTGAAAAACTAAAAAATAATTGGATTCTAAAACCTAAATAAGCAGATTTTACGCAAACAACACACGGAGCGGTTTCCGAATTGAAATTAATGCATTTTTGACAAAGTTATGAGATTTAAACTCGACTGTCCCAAAAAGTATTAAAAAATTATTAAGTAAAAATTTCGATTTTAGGAATCTGCAGAGGAAAATATAATTTTATCAGTGAAGGAGCCATTCCGACCCTATAAATCATATATATTCTTGATCAGCATTAACAGGCGAATCTTTCTGGCCATCTCAAGTGCAAAACAGACATTTCTAATTTTTCAAAAAATTTAAGGGTCCATCATTAAATTGTGAAAAATCTAAAAAATAATTGGATTTCTTAAACCTTAATTTAGTATGCAGATTGTTAAGCGTCAAACAACTAACACGGGAGCGGTTTCCGAATTGAAATTAATGCATTTGACAAAGTATGAGATTTTTAAACTTCGACTGTCCCAAAAAGTATTAAAAAATATTAAGTAAAAATTCCATTTTAGGAATCTTGCAGAGAAAATATAATTTTTACAGTGAAGGAGCCATTCCGACCTATAAATCATATATATTCTTGATCAGCATTAACAGGCGAATCTTTCTGGCCATCTCAAGTTGCAAAACAGACATTTCTAATTTTCAAAAAATTTAAGGGGTTCCATCATTAAAATTGTGAAAAATCTAAAAAATAATTGGATTTCTTAAAACCTTAAATTTAGTATGCAGATTTGTTAAGCGTCAAACAACTAACACGGAGCGGTTCCGAATTGAAATTAATGCATTTTGACAATTATGAGATTTTAAACTTCGACTGTCCCAAAAAGTATTAAAAAATTATTAAGTAAAATTTCGATTTAGGAACTTGCAGAGGAAAATATAATTTTTATCAGTGAAGGAGCCATTTCCGACCCTATAATCATATATATCTTGATCAGCATAACAGGCGAATCTTCTGGCCATCTCAAGTTGCAAAACAGACATTTCTAATTTTTCAAAAAAATTTAAGGGTTCCATCATAAAAGTGAAAAATCTAAAAATAATTGGATTCTTAAAACCTAAATTTAGTATGCAATTTGTTAAGCGCCAAACAACTAACACGGGAGCGGTTCCGAATGAAATTAATGCATTTTGACAAAGTTATGAGATTTTAAACTTCGACTGTCCCAAAAAGTATTAAAAAATTATAAGTAAAAATTTCCATTTTAGGAATCTTGCAGAGGAAAATATAATTTTATCAGTGAAGGAGCCATTCCGACCCTATAAAGTCATATATATTCTGATCAGCATTAACAGGCGAATCTTTCTGGCCATCTCAAGTTGCAAAACAGACATTTCTAATTTTTTCAAAAATTTAAGGGGTTCCATCATTAAAATTGTGAAAAATCTAAAAAATAATTGGATTTCTAAACCTAAATTATACAGATTTTAAGCGTCAAACAACTAACACGGGAGCGGTTTCCGAATGAAATTAATGCATTTTGACAAAGTTATGAGATTTTAAACTTCGACTGTCCCAAAAAGTATAAAAAATTATAAGTAAAATCCATTTAGGAATCTTGCAGAGGAAATATATTTTTATCAGTGAAGGAGCCATTTCCGACCCTATAATCATATATATTCTTGATCAGCATAACAGGCGAATCTTTCTGGCCATCTCAAGTTGCAAAACAGACATTTCTAATTTTTCAAAAAATTTAAGGGGTTCCATCATAAAATTGTGAAAAATCTAAAAATAATTGGATTTCTTAAAACCTTAAATTTAGTGCAGATTGTTAAGCGTCAAACAACTAACACGGAGCGGTTTCCGAATTGAAATTAATGCATTTTTGACAAAGTTATGAGATTTTAAACTCGACTGTCCCAAAAAGTAAAAAATTTAAGTAAAAATTTTTTAGAATCTTGCAGAGGAAAATATAATTTTATCAGTGAAGAGCCATTTCCGACCCTATAATCAATATATTCTGATCACATAACAGGCGAATCTTCTGGCCATCTCAAGTTGCAAAACAGACATTCTAATTTTTTCAAAAAATTTTAAGGGTTCCATCATTAAAATGTGAAAAATCTAAAAAATAATTGGATTTCTTAAAACCTTAAATTTAGTATGCAGATTTGTTAAGCGCAAACAACTAACACGGGAGCGGTTTCCGAATTGAAATTAATGCATTTTTGACAAAGTTATGAGATTTTTAAACTTCGACTGTCCCAAAAAGTATTAAAAAATTATTAAGTAAAAATTTCGATTTTAGGAATCTTGCAGAGGAAAATATAATTTTTATCAGTGAAGGAGCCATTTCCGACCCTATAAATCATATATATTCTTGATCAGCATTAACAGGCGAATCTTTCTGGCCATCTCAAGTTGCAAAACAGACATTTCTAATTTTTTCAAAAAATTTAAGGGGTTCCATCATTAAAATTGTGAAAAATCTAAAAAATAATTGGATTTCTTAAAACCTTAAATTTAGTATGCAGATTTGTTAAGCGCAAACAACTAACACGGGAGCGGTTTCCGAATTGAAATTAATGCATTTTTGACAAAGTTATGAGATTTTTAAACTTCGACTGTCCCAAAAAGTATAAAAAATATTAAGTAAAAATTTCGATTTTAGGAATCTTGCAGAGGAAAATATAATTTTATCAGTGAAGAGCCATTTCCGACCCTATAATCATATATACTGATCAGCATTAACAGGCGAATCTTTCTGGCCATCTCAAGTTGCAAAACAACATTTCTAATTTTTCAAAAATTTAAGGGTTCCATCATTAAATTGTGAAAAATCTAAAAAATAATTGGATTCTTAAAACCATTACAATTTGCTAACTAACGGAGCGGTTTCCGAATTGAAATTAATGCATTTTGACAAAGTTATGGATTTTAAACTTCGACTGTCCAAAAAGTAAAAAATTATTAAGTAAAAATTCCATTTTAGGAATCTTGCAGAGGAAAAATAATTTTATCAGTGAAGGAGCCATTTCCGACCTATAATCATAATATCTTGATCAGCATTAACAGCGAATCTTTCTGGCCATCTCAAGTTGCAAAACAGACATTTCTAATTTTTCAAAAATAAGGTCATCATTAAAATTGTGAAAATCTAAAAAATAATTGGATTTCTTAAAACCTTAAATTTAGTATCAGATTGTTAAGCGTCAAACAACTAACACGGGAGCGGTTTCCGAATGAAATTAATGCATTTTGACAAAGTTATGAATTTTAAACTTCGACTGTCCCAAAAAGTATTAAAAATTATTAAGTAAAATTTCCATTTTAGGAATCTTGCAGAGGAAAATATAATTTTTATCAGTGAAGGAGCCATTTCCGACCCTATAAATCATATATATTCTTGATCAGCATTAACAGGCGAATCTTTCTGGCCATCTCAAGTTGCAAAACAGACATTTCTAATTTTTCAAAAAATTTAAGGGTTCCATCATTAAATTGTGAAAAATCTAAAAATAATTGGATTTCTTAAAACCTAAATTTAGTATGCAGATTTGTTAAGCGTCAAACAACTAACACGGAGCGGTTTCCGAATTGAAATTAATGCATTTTTGACAAAGTTATGAGATTTTAAACTTCGACTGTCCCAAAAAGTATTAAAAAATTATTAAGTAAAAATTCGATTTAGGAATCTGCAGAGGAAAATATAATTTTTATCAGTGAAGGAGCCATTTCCGACCCTATAATCATATATATTCTTGATCAGCATTAACAGGCGAATCTTTCTGGCCATCTCAAGTTGCAAAACAGACATTTCTAATTTTTTCAAAAAATTTAAGGGTTCCATCATAAAATTGTGAAAAATCTAAAAAATAATTGGATTTCTTAAAACCTTAAATTAGTATGCAGATTGTTAAGCGTCAAACAACTAACACGGGAGCGGTTCCGAATTGAAATTAATGCATTTTTGACAAAGTTATGAGATTTTAAACTTCGACTGTCCCAAAAAGTATTAAAAAATTATTAAGTAAAAATTTCGATTTAGGAATCTTGCAGAGGAAAATATAATTTTATCAGTGAAGGACCATTTCCGACCCATAAAATCATATATATTCTGATCAGCATTAACAGGCGAATCTTTCTGGCCATCTCAAGTTGCAAAACAGACATTTCTAATTTTTTCAAAAATTTTAAGGGTTCCATCATTAAAATTGTGAAAAATCTAAAAATAATTGATTCTTAAACCTAAATTAGTATGCAGATTGTTAAGCGCAAACAACTAACACGGAGCGGTTCCGAATTGAAATTAATGCATTTTGACAAAGTTATGAGATTTTTAAACTCGACTGTCCCAAAAAGTATAAAAAATTATAAGTAAAAATTTCCATTTTAGGAATCTTGCAGAGGAAAATATAATTTTATCAGTGAAGGAGCCATTTCCGACCCTATAAATCATATATATTCTTGATCAGCATTAACAGGCGAATCTTTCTGGCCATCTCAAGTTGCAAAACAGACATTTCTAATTTTTCAAAAAATTTAAGGGGTTCCATCATTAAAATTGTGAAAAATCTAAAAAATAATTGGATTTCTTAAAACCTTAAATTTAGTATGCAGATTTGTTAAGCGTCAAACAACTAACACGGAGCGGTTTCCGAATTGAAATTAATGCATTTTGACAAAGTATGAGATTTTAAACTTCGACTGGTCCCAAAAAGTATTAAAAAATTATTAAGTAAAAATTTCGATTTAGGAATCTTGCAGAGGAAAATATAATTTATCAGTGAAGAGCCATTCCGACCCATAAATCATATATTCTTGATCACATTAACAGGCGAATCTTTCTGGCCATCTCAAGTTGCAAAACAGACATTTCTAATTTTTTCAAAAAATTTAAGGGGTTCCATCATTAAAATTGTGAAAAATCTAAAAAATAATTGGATTTCTTAAAACCTTAAATTATATGCAGATTTGTTAAGCGTCAAACAACTAACACGGGAGCGGTTCCGAATTGAAATTATGCATTTTTGACAAAGTTATGAGATTTTAAACTTCGACTGTCCCAAAAAGTATAAAAATTATTAAGTAAAAATTCCATTTTAGGAATCTTGCAGAGGAAAATATAATTTTATCAGTGAAGGAGCCATTTCCGACCTATAAATCATATATATTCTTGATCAGCATTAACAGGCGAATCTTTCTGGCCATCTCAAGTGCAAAACAGACATTTCTAATTTTTTCAAAAAATTTTAAGGGTTCCATCATTAAAATTGTGAAAATCTAAAAAATAATGGATTTCTTAAAACCTTAAATTTAGTATGCAGATTTGTTAAGCGTCAAACAACTAACACGGGAGCGGTTTCCGAATTGAAAATTAATGCATTTTGACAAAGTTATGAGATTTTTAAACTTCGACTGTCCCAAAAAGTATTAAAAAATTATTAAGTAAAAATTTCGATTTTAGGAATCTTGCAGAGGAAAATATAATTTTATCAGTGAAGGAGCCATTTCCGACCCTATAAATCATATATATTCTTGATCAGCATTAACAGGCGAATCTTTCTGGCCATCTCAGTTGCAAAACAGACATTCTAATTTTTCAAAAAATTTTAAGGGGTTCCATCATAAAATGTGAAAAATCTAAAAAATAATTGGATTTCTTAAAACCTTAAATTTAGTATGCAGATTTGTTAAGCGTCAAACAACTAACACGGGAGCGGTTTCCGAATTGAAATAATGCATTTTGACAAAGTTATGAGATTTTTAAACTTCGACTGCCCAAAAAGTATTAAAAAATTATTAAGTAAAAATTTCGATTTTAGGAATCTTGCAGAGGAAAATATAATTTTATCAGTGAAGGAGCCATTTCCGACCCTATAAATCATATATATTCTGATCAGCATTAACAGGCGAATCTTTCTGGCCATCTCAAGTTGCAAAACAGACATTTCTAATTTTCAAAAAATTTAAGGGGTTCCATCATTAAAATTGTGAAAATCTAAAAATAATTGGATTCTTAAAACCTTAAATTTAGTATGCAGATTTGTTAAGCGTCAAACACTAACACGGGAGCGGTTTCCGAATTGAAATTAATGCATTTTTGACAAAGTTATGAAATTTTAAACTTCGACGTCCCAAAAGTATTAAAAAAAATTAAGTAAAAATTTCGATTTAGGAATCTTGGCAGAGGAAAATATAATTTTTATCAGTGAAGGAGCCATTCCGACCCTATAAATCATATATATTCTTGATCACATAACAGCGAATCTTTCTGGCCATCTCAAGTGCAAAACAGACATTTCTAATTTTCAAAAAATTTAAGCATCATTAAAATTGTGAAAAATCTAAAAAATAATTGGATTTCTTAAAACCTTAAATTTAGTATGCAGATTTGTTAAGCGCAAACAACTAACACGGGAGCGGTTTCCGAATTGAAATTAATGCATTTTTGACAAAGTTATGAGATTTTAAACTTCGACTGTCCCAAAAAATTAAAAAATTATTAAGTAAAAATTTCGATTTTAGGAATCTTGCAGAGGAAAATATAATTTTTATCAGTGAAGGAGCCATTTCCGACCCTATAAATCATATATATTCTTGATCAGCATTAACAGGCGAATCTTTCTGGCCATCTCAAGTTGCAAAACAGACATTTCTAATTTTTTCAAAAAAATTTAAGGGGTTCCATCATTAAAATTGTGAAAAATCTAAAAAATAATTGGATTTCTTAAAAGGGAGCGGTTTCCGAATTGAAATTAATGCATTTTTGACAAAGTTATGAGATTTTTAAACTTCGACTGTCCCAAAAAGTATTAAAAAATTATTAAGTAAAAATTTCGATTTTAGGAATCTTGCAGAGGAAAATATAATTTTATCAGTGAAGGAGCCATTTCCGACCCTATAAATCATATATATTCTTGATCAGCATTAACAGGCGAATCTTTCTGGCCATCTCAAGTTGCAAAACAGACATTTCTAATTTTTTCAAAAAATTTAAGGGGTTCCATCATTAAAATTGTGAAAAAAAATAAATTGGATTTCTTAAAACCTTAAATTTAGTATGCAGATTTGTTAAGCGCAAACAACTAACACGGAGCGGTTTCCGAATTGAAATTAATGCATTTTTGACAAAGTTATGAGATTTTTAAACTTCGACTGTCCCAAAAAGTATTAAAAAATTATTAAGTAAAAATTTCGATTTTAGGAATCTTGCAGAGGAAAATATAATTTTTATCAGTGAAGGAGCCATTTCCGACCCTATAAATCATATATTCTTGATCAGCATTAACAGGCGAATCTTTCTGGCCATCTCAAGTTGCAAAACAGACATTTCTAATTTTTTCAAAAATTTTTATCATTAAAATTGTGAAAAATCTAAAAAATAATTGGATTTCTTAAAACCTTAAATTTAGTATGCAGATTTGTTAAGCGCAAACAACTAACACGGGAGCGGTTTCCGAATTGAAATTAATGCATTTTTGACAAAGTTATGAGATTTTTAAACTTCGACTGTCCCAAAAAGTATTAAAAAATTATTAAGTAAAAATTTCGATTTTAGGAATCTTGCAGAGGAAAATATAATTTTTATCAGTGAAGGAGCCATTTCCGACCCTATAAATCATATATATTCTTGATCAGCATTAACAGGCGAATCTTTCTGGCCATCTCAAGTTGCAAAACAGACATTTCTAATTTTTTCAAAAAATTTAAGGGGTTCCATCATTAAAATTGTGAAAAATCTAAAAAATAATTGGATTTCTTAAAACCTTAAATTTAGTATGCAGATTTGTTAAGCGCAAACAACTAACACGGGAGCGGTTTCCGAATTGAAATTAATGCATTTTTGACAAAGTTATGAGATTTTTAAACTTCGACTGTCCCAAAAAGTATAAAAATTATTAAGTAAAAATTTCGATTTTAGGAATCTTGCAGAGGAAAATATAATTTTTATCAGTGAAGGAGCCATTTCCGACCCTATAAATCATATATATTCTTGATCAGCATTAACAGGCGAATCTTTCTGGCCATCTCAAGTTGCAAAACAGACATTTCTAATTTTTTCAAAAAATTTTAAGGGGTTCCATCATTAAAATTGTGAAAAATCTAAAAAATAATTGGATTTCTTAAAACCTTAAATTTAGTATGCAGATTTGTTAAGCGCCAAACAACTAACACGGGAGCGGTTTCCGAATTGAAATTAATGCATTTTTGACAAAGTTATGAGATTTTTAAACTTCGACTGTCCCAAAAAGTATTAAAAAATTATTAAGTAAAAATTTCATTTTAGGAATCTTGCAGAGGAAAATATAATTTTTATCAGTGAAGGAGCCATTTCCGACCCTATAAATCATATATATTCTTGATCAGCATTAACAGGCGAATCTTTCTGGCCATCTCAAGTTGCAAAACAGACATTTCTAATTTTTTCAAAAATTTTAAAATCATTAAAATTGTGAAAAATCTAAAAAATAATTGGATTTCTTAAAACCTTAAATTTAGTATGCAGATTTGTTAAGCGCAAACAACTAACACGGGAGCGGTTTCCGAATTGAAATTAATGCATTTTTGACAAAGTTATGAGATTTTTAAACTTCGACTGTCCCAAAAAGTATTAAAAAATTATTAAGTAAAAATTTCGATTTTAGGAATCTTGCAGAGGAAAATATAATTTTATCAGTGAAGGAGCCATTTCCGACCCTATAAATCATATATATTCTTGATCAGCATTAACAGGCGAATCTTTCTGGCCATCTCAAGTTGCAAAACAGACATTTCTAATTTTTTCAAAAATTTTAAGGGGTTACATCATTAAAATTGTGAAAAATCTAAAAAATAATTGGATTTCTTAAAACCTTAAATTTAGTATGCAGATTTGTTAAGCGCAAACAACTAACACGGAGCGGTTTCCGAATTGAAATTAATGCATTTTTGACAAAGTTATGAGATTTTTAAACTTCGACTGTCCCAAAAAGTATTAAAAAATTATTAAGTAAAAAATTTCGATTTTAGGAATCTTGCAGAGGAAAATATAATTTTTATCAGTGAAGGAGCCATTTCCGACCCTATAAATCATATATATTCTTGATCAGCATTAACAGGCGAATCTTTCTGGCCATCTCAAGTTGCAAAACAGACATTTCTAATTTTTTCAAAAAATTTTAAGGGGTTCCATCATTAAAATTGTGAAAAATCTAAAAAATAATTGGATTTCTTAAAACCTTAAATTTAGTATGCAGATTTGTTAAGCGCAAACAACTAACACGGGAGCGGTTTCCGAATTGAAATTAATGCATTTTTGACAAAGTTATGCGATTTTTAAACTTCGACTGTCCCAAAAAGTATTAAAAAATTATTAAGTAAAAATTTCGATTTTAGGAATCTTGCAGAGGAAAATATAATTTTTATCAGTGAAGGAGCCATTTCCGACCCTATAAATCATATATATTCTTGATCAGCATTAACAGGCGAATCTTTCTGGCCATCTCAAGTTGCAAAACAGACATTTCTAATTTTTTCAAAAATTTTAAGGGTTCCATCATTAAAATTGTGAAAAATCTAAAAATAATTGGATTTCTTAAAACCTTAAATTTAGTATGCAGATTTGTTAAGCGCCAAACAACTAACACGGGAGCGGTTTCCGAATTGAAATTAATGCATTTTTGACAAAGTTATGAGATTTTTAAACTTCGACTGTCCCAAAAAGTATTAAAAATTATTAAGTAAAATTTCGATTTTAGGAATCTTGCAGAGGAAAATATAATTTTTATCAGTGAAGGAGCCATTTCCGACCCTATAAATCATATATATTCTTGATCAGCATTAACAGGCGAATCTTTCTGGCCATCTCAAGTTGCAAAACAGACATTTCTAATTTTTTCAAAAAATTTAAGGGGTTCCATCATTAAAATTGTGAAAAATCTAAAAAATAATTGGATTTCTTAAAACCTTAAATTTAGTATGCAGATTTGTTAAGCGCAAACAACTAACACGGAGCGGTTTCCGAATTGAAATTAATGCATTTTTGACAAAGTTATGCGATTTTTAAACTTCGACTGTCCCAAAAAATTAAAAAAATTATTAAGTAAAAATTTCGATTTTAGGAATCTTGCAGAGGAAAATATAATTTTTATCAGTGAAGGAGCCATTTCCGACCCTATAAATCATATATATTCTTGATCAGCATTAACAGGCGAATCTTTCTGGCCATCTCAAGTTGCAAAACAGACATTTCTAATTTTTTCAAAAAATTTTAAGGGTTTACATCATTAAAATTGTGAAAAATCTAAAAAATAATTGGATTTCTTAAAACCTTAAATTTAGTATGCAGATTTGTTAAGCGCCAAACAACTAACACGGGAGCGGTTTCCGAATTGAAATTAATGCATTTTTGACAAAGTTATGCGATTTTTAAACTTCGACTGTCCCAAAAAGTATTAAAAAATTATTAAGTAAAAATTTCGATTTTAGGAATCTTGCAGAGGAAAATATAATTTTATCAGTGAAGGAGCCATTTCCGACCCTATAAATCATATATATTCTTGATCAGCATTAACAGGCGAATCTTCATTTCTATGATCAGCATTAACAGGCGAATCTTTCTGGCCATCTCAAGTTGCAAAAAGACATTTCTAATTTTTTCAAAAAATTTTAAGGG
>NW_018366540.1:0-17092 GCF_002093755.2 Drosophila serrata
TCTAAAAAAATAATTGGATTCTTAAAACTTAAATTTAGTATGCAGATTTGTTAAGCGCCAAACAACTAACACGGGAGCGGTTTCCGAATTGAAATTAATGCATTTTTGACAAAGTTATGCGATTTTTAAACTTCGACTGTCCCAAAAAATATTAAAAAATTATTAAGTAAAAATTTCGATTTTAGGAATCTTGCAGAGGAAATATAATTTTATCAGTGAAGGAGCCATTTCCGACCCTATAAATCATATATATTCTTGATCAGCATTAACAGGCGAATCTTTCTGGCCATCTCAATTGCAAAACAGACATTTCTAATTTTTTAAAAAATTTTAAGGGGTTACATCATTAAAATTGTGAAAAATCTAAAAAATAATTGGATTTCTTAAAATTAAATTTAGTATGCAGATTTGTTAAGCGCCAAACAACTAACACGGGAGCGGTTTCCGAATTGAAATTAATGCATTTTTGACAAAGTTATGCGATTTTTAAACTTTCGACTGTCCAAAAAATATTAAAAAATTATAAGTAAAAATTTCGATTTAGGAATCTTGCAGAGGAAAATATAATTTTATCAGTGAAGGAGCCATTTCCGACCCTATAAATCATATATATTCTTGATCAGCATTAACAGGCGAAATGGCCATCTCTTGCAAAACAGACATTTCTAATTTTTTCAAAAAAATTTTAAGGGGTTACATCATTAAAATTGTGAAAAATCTAAAAAATAATTGGATTTCTTAAAAGTTAAATTTAGTATGCAGATTTGTTAAGCGCAAACAACTAACACGGAGCGGTTTCCGAATTGAAATTAATGCATTTTTGACAAAGTTATGATTTTTAAACTTTGACTGTCCCAAAAAATTAAAAAATTATTAAGTAAAAATTTCGATTTTAGGAATCTTGCAGAGGAAAATATAATTTTATCAGTGAAGGAGCCATTTCCGACCCTATAAATCATATATATTCTTGATCAGCATTAACAGGCGAATCTTTCTGGCCATCTCAGTTGCAAAACAGACATTTCTAATTTTTCAAAAAATTTTAAGGGGTTCCATCATTTAAAATTGTGAAAAATCTAAAAAATAATTGGATTTCTTAAAACCTTAAATTTAGTATGCAGATTTGTTAAGCGCCAAACAACTAACACGGGAGCGGTTTCCGAATTGAAATTAATGCATTTTTGACAAAGTTATGCGATTTTTAAACTTCGACTGTCCCAAAAAGTATTAAAAAATTATTAAGTAAAATTTCGATTTTAGGAATCTTGCAGAGGAAAATATAATTTTTATCAGTGAAGGAGCCATTTCCGACCCTATAAATCATATATATTCTTGATCAGCATTAACAGGCGAATCTTTCTGGCCATCTCAAGTTGCAAAACAGACATTTCTAATTTTTTCAAAAAAAAGGGGTTACATCGTTAAAATTGTGAAAAATCTAAAAAATAATTGGATTTCTTAAAAATTAAATTTAGTATGCAGATTTGTTAAGCGCCAAACAACTAACACAGGAGCGGTTTCCGAATTGAAATTAATGCATTTTTGACAAAGTTATGCGATTTTTAAACTTCGACTGTCCCAAAAATATTAAAAAATTATTAAGTAAAAAATTTCGATTTTAAGAATCTTGCAGAGGAAAATAATTTTTATCAGTGAAGGAGCCATTTCCGACCCTATAAATCATATATATTCTTGATCAGCATTAACAGGCGAATCTTTCTGGCCATCTCAAGTTGCAAAACAGACATTTCTAATTTTTCAAAAAATTAAGGGGTTACATCGTTAAAATTGTGAAAAATCTAAAAAATAATTGGATTTCTTAAAATTAAATTTAGTATGCAGATTTGTTAAGCGCCAAACAACTAACACGGAGCGGTTTCCGAATTGAAATTAATGCATTTTTGACAAAGTTATGCGATTTTTAAACTTCGACTGTCCCAAAATAAAAAATTATTAAGTAAAATTTCGATTTTAAGAATTGCAGAGGAAAATATAATTTTTATCAGTGAAGGAGCCATTTCCGACCCTATAATCATATATATTCTTGATCAGCATTAACAGGCGAATCTTTCTGGCCATCTCAAGCAAAACAGACATTTCTAATTTTTTCAAAAAATTTAAGGGGTTACATCATTAAAATTGTGAAAAATCTAAAAAATAATTGGATTTCTTAAAATTAAATTTAGTATGCAGATTTGTTAAGCGCCAAACAACTAACGGGAGCGGTTTCCGAATTGAAATTAATGCATTTTTGACAAAGTTATGCGATTTTTAAACTTCGACTGTCCCAAAAAATTAAAAAATTATTAAGTAAAATTTCGATTTTAAGAATCTTGCAGAGGAAAATATAATTTTTATCAGTGAAGGAGCCATTTCCGACCCTATAAATCATATATTCTTGATCAGCATTAACAGGCGAATCTTTCTGGCCATCTCAGTTGCAAAACAACATTTTCAATTTTTTCAAAAAATTTTAAGGGGTTACATCGTTAAAATTGTGAAAAATCTAAAAAATAATTGGATTTCTTAAAATTAAATTTAGTATGCAGATTTGTTAAGCGCCAAACAACTAACACGGAGCGGTTTCCGAATTGAAATTAATGCATTTTTGACAAAGTTATGCGATTTTTAAACTTGACTGTCCCAAAAAATATTAAAAAATTATTAAGTAAAAATTTCGATTTTAAGAATCTTGCAGAGGAAAATATAATTTTTATCAGTGAAGGAGCCATTTCCGACCCTATAAATCATATATATTCTTGATCAGCATTAACAGGCGAATCTTTCTGGCCATCTCAGTTGCAAAACAGACATTTCAATTTTTTCAAAAAATTTTAAGGGGTTACATCGTTAAAATTGTGAAAAATCTAAAAAATAATTGGATTTCTTAAAATTAAATTTAGTATGCAGATTTGTTAAGCGCCAAACAACTAACACAGGAGCGGTTTCCGAATTGAAATTAATGCATTTTTGACAAAGTTATGCGATTTTTAAACTTCGACTGTCCCAAAAATACTAAAAATTATTAAGTAAAATTTCGATTTTAGGAATCTTGCAGAGGAAAATAAATTTTTATCAGTGAAGGAGCCATTTCCGACCCTATAAATCATATATATTCTTGATCAGCATTAACAGGCGAATCTTTCTGGCCATCTCAGCAAAACAGACATTTCAATTTTTTCAAAAAAATTTTAAGGGGTTACATCATTAAAATTGTGAAAAATCTAAAAAATAATTGGATTTCTAAAACCTTAAATTTAGTATGCAGATTTGTTAAGCGCCAAACAACTAACACGGGAGCGGTTTCCGAATTGAAATTAATGCATTTTTGACAAGTTATGCGATTTTTTAAACTTCGACTGTCCCAAAAATATAAAAATTATTAAGTAAAAATTTCGATTTTAGAATCTTGCAGAGGAAAATATAATTTTTATCAGTGAAGGAGCCATTTCCGACCCTATAAATCATATATATTCTTGATCAGCATTAACAGGCGAATCTTTCTGGCCATCTCAGTTGCAAAACAGACATTTCAATTTTTTCAAAAAATTTTAAGGGGTTTCATTTAAAATTGTGAAAAATCTAAAAAATAATTGGATTTCTTAAAATTAAATTTAGTATGCAGATTTGTTAAGCGCCAAACAACTAACACGGGAGCGGTTTCCGAATTGAAATTAATGCATTTTTGACAAAGTTATGCGATTTTTAAACTTCGACTGTCCCAAAAATATTAAAAAATTATTAAAAAAAATTTCGATTTTAGAATCTTGCAGAGGAAAATAATTTTTATCAGTGAAGGAGCCATTTCCGACCCTATAAATCATATATATTCTTGATCAGCATTAACAGGCGAATCTTTCTGGCCATCTCAGCAAAACAGACATTTCAATTTTTTCAAAAAATTTTAAGGGGTTACATCATTAAAATTGTGAAAAATCTAAAAAATAATTGGATTTCTTAAAAATTAAATTTAGTATGCAGATTTGTTAAGCGCAAACAACTAACAGGAGCGGTTTCCGAATTGAAATTAATGCATTTTTGACAAAGTTATGCGATTTTTAAACTTCGACTGTCCCAAAAAGTATTAAAAAATTATTAAGTAAAAATTTCGATTTTAGGAATCTTGCAGAGGAAAATATAATTTTTATCAGTGAAGGAGCCATTTCCGACCCTATAAATCATATATATTCTTGATCAGCATTAACAGGCGAATCTTTCTGGCCATCTCAGTTGCAAAACAGACATTTCTAATTTTTTCAAAAAATAAGGGGTTACATCATTAAAATTGTGAAAAATCTAAAAAATAATTGGATTTCAAAATTAAATTTAGTATGCAGATTTGTTAAGCGCAAACAACTAACACGGGAGCGGTTTCCGAATTGAAATTAATGCATTTTTGACAAAGTTATGCGATTTTTAAACTTCGACTGTCCCAAAAATATTAAAAATTATTAAGTAAAAATTTCGATTTTAAGAATCTTGCAGAGGAAAATATAATTTTTATCAGTGAAGGAGCCATTTCCGACCCTATAAATCATATATATTCTTGATCAGCATTAACAGGCGAATCTTTCTGGCCATCTCAGTTGCAAAACAGACATTTCTAATTTTTTCAAAAAATTTTAAGGGGTTACATCATTAAAATTGTGAAAAATCTAAAAAAATTGGATTTCTTAAAACCTTAAATTTAGTATGCAGATTTGTTAAGCGCCAAACAACTAACACAGGAGCGGTTTCCGAATTGAAATTAATGCATTTTTGACAAAGTTATGCGATTTTTAAACTTTGACTGTCCCAAAAATATAAAAATTATTAAGTAAAAATTTCGATTTTAAAATCTTGCAGAGGAAAATATAATTTTTATCAGTGAAGGAGCCATTTCCGACCCTATAAATCATATATATTCTTGATCAGCATTAACAGGCGAATCTTTCTGGCCATCTCAAGTTGCAAAACAGACATTTCAATTTTTTCAAAAAATTTAAGGGGTTCATCATTAAAATTGTGAAAAATCTAAAAAATAATTGGATTTCTTAAAAAGTTAAATTTAGTATGCAGATTTGTTAAGCGCCAAACAACTAACACGGGAGCGGTTTCCGAATTGAAATTAATGCATTTTTGACAAAGTTATGCGATTTTTAAACTTCGACTGTCCCAAAAATATTAAAAAATTATTAAGTAAAATTTCGATTTTAGGAATCTTGCAGAGGAAAATATAATTTTTATCAGTGAAGGAGCCATTTCCGACCCTATAAATCATATATATTCTTGATCAGCATTAACAGGCGAATCTTTCTGGCCATCTCAGTTGCAAAACAGACATTTTAATTTTTTCAAAAAATTTTAAGGGGTTACATCATTAAAATTGTGAAAAATCTAAAAAATAATTGGATTTCTTAAAATTAAATTTAGTATGCAGATTTGTTAAGCGCCAAACAACTAACACGGAGCGGTTTCCGAATTGAAATTAATGCATTTTTGACAAAGTTATGCGATTTTAAAACTTCGACTGTCCCAAAAATATTAAAAAATTATTAAGTAAAAATTCGATTTTAAGAATCTTGCAGAGGAAAATATAATTTTTATCAGTGAAGGAGCCATTTCCGACCCTATAAATCATATATATTCTTGATCAGCATTAACAGGCGAATCTTTCTGGCCATCTCAGTTGCAAAACAGACATTTCTAAATTTTTTCAAAAAATTAAGGGGTTACATCATTAAAATTGTGAAAAATCTAAAAATAATTGGATTTCTTAAAATTAAATTTAGTATGCAGATTTGTTAAGCGCCAAACAACTAACACGGGAGCGGTTTCCGAATTGAAATTAATGCATTTTTGACAAAGTTATGCGATTTTTAAACTTCGACTGTCCCAAAAATATAAAAAATTATTAAGTAAAAATTTCGATTTTAGAATCTTGCAGAGGAAAATATAATTTTATCAGTGAAGGAGCCATTTCCGACCCTATAAATCATATATATTCTTGATCAGCATTAACAGGCGAATCTTTCTGGCCATCTCAGTTGCAAAACAGACATTTCTAATTTTTTCAAAAAATTAAGGGGTTACATCATTAAAATTGTGAAAAATCTAAAAAATAATTGGATTTCTTAAAATTAAATTTAGTATGCAGATTTGTTAAGCGCAAAACTAACGGAGCGGTTTCCGAATTGAAATTAATGCATTTTTGACAAAGTTATGCGATTTTTAAACTTCGACTGTCCCAAAAATATTAAAAAATTATTAAGTAAAAATTTCGATTTTAAGAATCTTGCAGAGGAAAATATAATTTTTATCAGTGAAGGAGCCATTTCCGACCCTATAAATCATATATATTCTTGATCAGCATTAACAGGCGAATCTTTCTGGCCATCTCAGTTGCAAAACAGACATTTCTAATTTTTTCAAAAAATTTTAAGGGGTTACATCATTAAAATTGTGAAAAATCTAAAAAATAATTGGATTTCTTAAAATTAAATTTAGTATGCAGATTTGTTAAGCGCCAAACAACTAACTTTTCCGAACATTTTGACAAAGTTCAAGGCCGCCTTTCCGAATTCATTTTGACCGATTTGACTGTCCCAAAAATTAAAAATTATTAAGTAAAAATTTCGATTTAGGAATCTTGCAGAGGAAAATATAATTTTATCAGTGAAGGAGCCATTTCCGACCCTATAAATCATATATATTCTTGATCAGCATTAACAGGCGAATCTTTCTGGCCATCTCAAGTTGCAAAACAGACATTTCTAATTTTTTCAAAAAAATTAAAGGGGTTACATCATTAAAATTGTGAAAAATCTAAAAAATAATTGGATTTTAAAACCTTAAATTTAGTATGCAGATTTGTTAAGCGCAAACAACTAACACGGAGCGGTTTCCGAATTGAAATTAATGCATTTTTGACAAAGTTATGCGATTTTTAAACTTCGACTGTCCCAAAAATATTAAAAATTATTAAGTAAAAATTTCGATTTTAGAATCTTGCAGAGGAAAATATAATTTTTCAGTGAAGGAGCCATTTCCGACCCTATAAATCATATATATTCTTGATCAGCATTAACAGGCGAATCTTTCTGGCCATCTCAAGTTGCAAAACACATTTCAATTTTTTCAAAAAATTTAAGGGGTTACATCATTAAAATTGTGAAAAATCTAAAAAATAATTGGATTTCTTAAAATTAAATTTAGTATGCAGATTTGTTAAGCGCCAAACAACTAACGGAGCGGTTTCCGAATTGAAATTAATGCATTTTTGACAAAGTTATGCGATTTTTAAACTTCGACTGTCCCAAAAAGTATTAAAAAATTATTAAGTAAAAATTTCGATTTTAGGAATCTTGCAGAGGAAAATATAATTTTTATCAGTGAAGGAGCCATTTCCGACCCTATAAATCATATATATTCTTGATCAGCATTAACAGGCGAATCTTTCTGGCCATCTCAGTTGCAAAACAGACATTTCTAATTTTTTCAAAAAAATTTTAAGGGGTTACATCATTAAAATTGTGAAAAATCTAAAAAATAATTGGATTTCTTAAAACCTTAAATTTAGTATGCAGATTTGTTAAGCGCCAAACAACTAACACGGGAGCGGTTTCCGAATTGAAATTAATGCATTTTTGACAAAGTTATGCGATTTTTAAACTTCGACTGTCCCAAAAAGTATTAAAAATTATTAAGTAAAAATTCGATTTTAGGAATCTTGCAGAGGAAAATATAATTTTTATCAGTGAAGGAGCCATTTCCGACCCTATAAATCATATATTCTTGATCAGCATTAACAGGCGAATCTTTCTGGCCATCTCAAGTTGCAAAACAGACATTTCTAATTTTTTCAAAAAATTTTAAGGGGTTACATCATTAAAATTGTGAAAAATCTAAAAAAAATTGGATTTCTTAAAATTAAATTTAGTATGCAGATTTGTTAAGCGCCAAACAACTAACAGGGAGCGGTTTCCGAATTGAAATTAATGCATTTTTGACAAAGTTATGCGATTTTTAAACTTCGACTGTCCCAAAAAATTAAAAAATTATTAAGTAAAATTTCGATTTTAGGAATCTTGCAGAGGAAAATATAATTTTTATCAGTGAAGGAGCCATTTCCGACCCTATAAATCATATATATTCTTGATCAGCATTAACAGGCGAATCTTTCTGGCCATCTCAAGTTGCAAAACAGACATTTCAATTTTTCAAAAGGGGTTACATCATTAAAATTGTGAAAAATCTAAAAAAATAATTGGATTTCTTAAAATTAAATTTAGTATGCAGATTTGTTAAGCGCAAAACAACTAACGGAGCGGTTTCCGAATTGAAATTAATGCATTTTTGACAAAGTTATTTTTAAACTTCGACTGTCCCAAAAAGTATTAAAAAATTATTAAGTAAAAAATTTCGATTTTAGGAATCTTGCAGAGGAAAATATAATTTTATCAGTGAAGGAGCCATTTCCGACCCTATAAATCATATATATTCTTGATCAGCATTAACAGGCGAATCTTTCTGGCCATCTCAAGTTGCAAAACAGACATTTCTAATTTTTCAAAAAATTTAAGGGGTTCCATCATTAAAATTGTGAAAAATCTAAAAAATAATTGGATTTCTTAAAACCTTAAATTTAGTATGCAGATTTGTTAAGCGCAAACAACTAACACGGGAGCGGTTTCCGAATTGAAATTAATGCATTTTTGACAAAGTTATGCGATTTTTAAACTTCGACTGTCCCAAAAAATATTAAAAAATTATTAAGTAAAATTTCGATTTTAGAATCTTGCAGAGGAAAATATAATTTTTATCAGTGAAGGAGCCATTTCCGACCCTATAAATCATATATATTCTTGATCAGCATTAACAGGCGAATCTTTCTGGCCATCTCAGTTGCAAAACAGACATTTCTAATTTTTTCAAAAAATTTAAGGGGTTACATCATTAAAATTGTGAAAAATCTAAAAAATAATTGGATTTCTTAAAACCTTAAATTTAGTATGCAGATTTGTTAAGCGCCAACAACTACGGAGCGGTTTCCGAATTGAAATTAATGCATTTTTGACAAAGTTATGCGATTTTTAAACTTCGACTGTCCCAAAAATATTAAAAATTATTAAGTAAAAATTTCGATTTTAGGAATCTTGCAGAGGAAAATATAATTTTATCAGTGAAGGAGCCATTTCCGACCCTATAAATCATATATATTCTTGATCAGCATTAACAGGCGAATCTTTCTGGCCATCTCAAGTTGCAAAACAGATTTCTAATTTTTTCAAAAAAATTTTAAGGGGTTCCATCATTAAAATTGTGAAAAATCTAAAAAATAATTGGATTTCTTAAAACCTTAAATTTAGTATGCAGATTTGTTAAGCGCAAAACAACTAACACGGGAGCGGTTTCCGAATTGAAATTAATGCATTTTTGACAAAGTTATGCGATTTTTAAACTTCGACTGTCCCAAAAATATAAAAAATTATTAAGTAAAAATTTCGATTTTAGGAATCTTGCAGAGGAAAATATAATTTTTCAGTGAAGGAGCCATTTCCGACCCTATAAATCATATATATTCTTGATCAGCATTAACAGGCGAATCTTTCTGGCCATCTCAAGTTGCAAAACAGACATTTTAATTTTTTCAAAAAAATTTTAAGGGGTTCCATCATTAAAATTGTGAAAAATCTAAAAAATAATTGGATTTCTTAAAACCTTAAATTTAGTATGCAGATTTGTTAAGCGCAAACAACTAACACGGGAGCGGTTTCCGAATTGAAATTAATGCATTTTTGACAAAGTTATGCGATTTTTAAACTTCGACTGTCCCAAAAAGTATAAAAATTATTAAGTAAAAATTTCGATTTTAGAATCTTGCAGAGGAAAATATAATTTTTATCAGTGAAGGAGCCATTTCCGACCCTATAAATCATATATATTCTTGATCAGCATTAACAGGCGAATCTTTCTGGCCATCTCAAGTTGCAAAACAGACATTTCTAATTTTTTCAAAAAATTTAAGGGGTTCCATCATTAAAATTGTGAAAAATCTAAAAAATAATTGGATTTCTTAAAACCTTAAATTTAGTATGCAGATTTGTTAAGCGCAAACAACTAACACGGAGCGGTTTCCGAATTGAAATTAATGCATTTTTGACAAAGTTATGCGATTTTTAAACTTCGACTGTCCCAAAAAATATTAAAAAAATTATTAAGTAAAATTTCGATTTTAGAATCTTGCAGAGGAAAATATAATTTTTATCAGTGAAGGAGCCATTTCCGACCCTATAAATCATATATATTCTTGATCAGCATTAACAGGCGAATCTTTCTGGCCATCTCAGTTGCAAAACAGACATTTCTAATTTTTTCAAAAAAAATTTTAAGGGGTTACATCATTAAAATTGTGAAAAATCTAAAAAATAATTGGATTTCTTAAAACCTTAAATTTAGTATGCAGATTTTAAGCGCAACAACTAACGGGAGCGGTTTCCGAATTGAAATTAATGCATTTTTGACAAAGTTATGCGATTTTTAAACTTCGACTGTCCCAAAAAATAAAAAATTATTAAGTAAAAATTTCGATTTTAGGAATCTTGCAGAGGAAAATATAATTTTTATCAGTGAAGGAGCCATTTCCGACCCTATAAATCATATATATTCTTGATCAGCATTAACAGGCGAATCTTTCTGGCCATCTCATTGCAAAACAGACATTTCTAATTTTTTCAAAAAATTTTAAGGGGTTACATCATTAAAATTGTGAAAAATCTAAAAAATAATTGGATTTCTTAAAATTAAATTTAGTATGCAGATTTGTTAAGCGCAAACAACTAACACGGGAGCGGTTTCCGAATTGAAATTAATGCATTTTGACAAAGTTATGCGATTTTTAAACTTTGACTGTCCCAAAAATATTAAAAAATTATTAAGTAAAAATTTCGATTTTAGGAATCTTGCAGAGGAAAATATAATTTTTATCAGTGAAGGAGCCATTTCCGACCCTATAAATCATATATATTCTTGATCAGCATTAACAGGCGAATCTTTCTGGCCATCTCAAGTTGCAAAACAGACATTTCAATTTTTTCAAAAAAATTTAAGGGGTCATCATTAAAATTGTGAAAAATCTAAAAAATAATTGGATTTCTTAAAACCTTAAATTTAGTATGCAGATTTGTTAAGCGCCAAACAACTAACAGGGAGCGGTTTCCGAATTGAAATTAATGCATTTTTGACAAAGTTATGCGATTTTTAAACTTCGACTGTCCCAAAAAGTATTAAAAAATTATTAAGTAAAAATTTCGATTTTAGGAATCTTGCAGAGGAAAATATAATTTTTATCAGTGAAGGAGCCATTTCCGACCCTATAAATCATATATATTCTTGATCAGCATTAACAGGCGAATCTTTCTGGCCATCTCAAGTTGCAAAACAGACATTTCTAATTTTTTCAAAAAATTTTAAGGGGTTACATCATTAAAATTGTGAAAAATCTAAAAATAATTGGATTTCTTAAAACCTTAAATTTAGTATGCAGATTTGTTAAGCGCAAACAACTAACACGGGAGCGGTTTCCGAATTGAAATTAATGCATTTTTGACAAAGTTATGCGATTTTTAAACTTCGACTGTCCCAAAAAATTAAAAAAATTATTAAGTAAAAATTTCGATTTTAGAATCTTGCAGAGGAAAATATAATTTTTATCAGTGAAGGAGCCATTTCCGACCCTATAAATCATATATATTCTTGATCAGCATTAACAGGCGAATCTTTCTGGCCATCTCAAGTTGCAAAACAGACATTTCTAATTTTTTCAAAAAATTTAAGGGTTACATCATTAAAATTGTGAAAAATCTAAAAAATATTGGATTTCTTAAAACCTTAAATTTAGTATGCAGATTTGTTAAGCGCAACAACTAACACGGGAGCGGTTTCCGAATTGAAATTAATGCATTTTTGACAAAGTTATGCGATTTTTAAACTTCGACTGTCCCAAAAAGTATTAAAAAATTATTAAGTAAAAATTTCGATTTTAGGAATCTTGCAGAGGAAAATATAATTTTTATCAGTGAAGGAGCCATTTCCGACCCTATAAATCATATATATTCTTGATCAGCATTAACAGGCGAATCTTTCTGGCCATCTCAGCAAAACAGACATTTCTAATTTTTTCAAAAATTTTAAGGGGTTCCATCATTAAAATTGTGAAAAATCTAAAAAATAATTGGATTTCTTAAAATTTAAATTTAGTATGCAGATTTGTTAAGCGCAAACAACTAACACGGGAGCGGTTTCCGAATTGAAATTAATGCATTTTTGACAAAGTTATGCGATTTTTAAACTTCGACTGTCCCAAAAAATAAAAAATTATTAAGTAAAAATTTCGATTTTAGAATCTTGCAGAGAAAATAATTTTTATCAGTGAAGGAGCCATTTCCGACCCTATAAATCATATATATTCTTGATCAGCATTAACAGCGAATCTTTCTGGCCATCTCATTGCAAAACAGACATTTCTAATTTTTTCAAAAAATTTTAAGGGGTTACATCATTAAAATTGTGAAAAATCTAAAAAAAATTGGATTTCTTAAAACCTTAAATTTAGTATGCAGATTTGTTAAGCGCCAAACAACTAACACGGAGCGGTTTCCGAATTGAAATTAATGCATTTTTGACAAAGTTATGCGATTTTTAAACTTCGACTGTCCCAAAAAGTATTAAAAATTATTAAGTAAAAATTTCGATTTTAGGAATCTTGCAGAGGAAAATATAATTTTTCAGTGAAGGAGCCATTTCCGACCCTATAAATCATATATATTCTTGATCAGCATTAACAGGCGAATCTTTCTGGCCATCTCAGTTGCAAACAGACATTTCTAATTTTTTCAAAAATTAAGGGGTTACATCATTAAAATTGTGAAAAATCTAAAAAATAATTGGATTTCTTAAAATTAAATTTAGTATGCAGATTTGTTAAGCGCCAAACAACTAACACGGAGCGGTTTCCGAATTGAAATTAATGCATTTTTGACAAAGTTATGCGATTTTTAAACTTCGACTGTCCCAAAAAAATTAAAAATTATTAAGTAAAAAATTTCGATTTTAGAATCTTGCAGAGGAAATATAATTTTTATCAGTGAAGGAGCCATTTCCGACCCTATAAATCATATATTTCTTGATCAGCATTAACAGGCGAATCTTTCTGGCCATCTCAATTGCAAAACAGACATTTAATTTTTTCAAAAAATTAAGGGGTTCCATCATTAAAATTGTGAAAAATCTAAAAAATAATGGATTTCTTAAAACTTAAATTTAGTATGCAGATTTGTTAAGCGCCAAACAACTAACACGGGAGCGGTTTCCGAATTGAAATTAATGCATTTTTGACAAAGTTATGCGATTTTTAAACTTCGACTGTCCCAAAAAATAAAAAATTATTAAGTAAAAATTTCGATTTTAGAATCTTGCAGAGGAAAATATAATTTTTATCAGTGAAGGAGCCATTTCCGACCCTATAAATCATATATATTCTTGATCAGCATTAACAGGCGAATCTTTCTGGCCATCTCGTTGCAAAAACATTTGAAAGGGTTACATCATTAAAATTGTGAAAAATCTAAAAAATAATTGGATTTCTTAAAACCTTAAATTTAGTATGCAGATTTGTTAAGCGCCAAACAACTAACGGGGAGCGGTTTCCGAATTGAAATTAATGCATTTTTGACAAAGTTATGTTTTAAACTTCGACTGTCCCAAAAAATAAAAAATTATTAAGTAAAAATTTCGATTTTAGAATCTTGCAGAGGAAAATATAATTTTTATCAGTGAAGGAGCCATTTCCGACCCTATAAATCATATATATTCTTGATCAGCATTAACAGGCGAATCTTTCTGGCCATCTCAAGTTGCAAAACAGACATTTAAATTTTTTCAAAAAATTTTAAGGGTTCATCATTAAAATTGTGAAAAATCTAAAAAATAATTGGATTTCTTAAAACCTTAAATTTAGTATGCAGATTTGTTAAGCGCAAACAACTAACACGGGAGCGGTTTCCGAATTGAAATTAATGCATTTTTGACAAAGTTATGCGATTTTTAAACTTCGACTGTCCCAAAAAGTATTAAAAATTATTAAGTAAAAATTTCGATTTTAGGAATCTTGCAGAGGAAAATATAATTTTTATCAGTGAAGGAGCCATTTCCGACCCTATAAATCATATATATTTTGATCAGCATTAACAGGCGAATCTTTCTGGCCATCTCAAGTTGCAAAACAGACATTTCTAATTTTTTCAAAAAATTTAAGGGTTCCATCATTAAAATTGTGAAAAATCTAAAAAATAATTGGATTTCTTAAAACCTTAAATTTAGTATGCAGATTTGTTAAGCGCAAACAACACGGGAGCGGTTTCCGAATTGAAATTAATGCATTTTTGACAAAGTTATGAGATTTTTAAACTTCGACTGTCCCAAAAAGTATTAAAAAATTATTAAGTAAAATTTCGATTTTAGGAATCTTGCAGAGGAAAATATAATTTTTATCAGTGAAGGAGCCATTTCCGACCCTATAAATCATATATATTCTTGATCAGCATTAACAGGCGAATCTTTCTGGCCATCTCAAGTTGCAAAACAACATTTCTAATTTTTCAAAAAATTTTAAGGGGTTCATCATTAAAATTGTGAAAAATCTAAAAAATAATTGGATTTCTTAAAACCTTAAATTTAGTATGCAGATTTGTTAAGCGAAACAACTAACACGGAGCGGTTTCCGAATTGAAATTAATGCATTTTTGACAAAGTTATGAGATTTTTAAACTTCGACTGTCCCAAAAAGTATTAAAAATTATTAAGTAAAATTTCGATTTTAGGAATCTTGCAGAGGAAAATATAATTTTTATCAGTGAAGGAGCCATTTCCGACCCTATAAATCATATATATTCTTGATCAGCATTAACAGGCGAATCTTTCTGGCCATCTCAAGTTGCAAAACAGACATTTCTAATTTTTCAAAAATTTTAAGGGTTCCATCATTAAAATTGTGAAAAATCTAAAAAATAATTGGATTTCTTAAAACCTTAAATTTAGTATGCAGATTTGTTAAGCGCAAACAACTAACAGGGAGCGGTTTCCGAATTGAAATTAATGCATTTTTGACAAAGTTATGAGATTTTAAAACTTCGACTGTCCCAAAAAGTATAAAAATTATTAAGTAAAATTTCGATTTTAGGAATCTTGCAGAGGAAAATATAATTTTATCAGTGAAGGAGCCATTTCCGACCCTATAAATCATATATATTCTTGATCAGCATTAACAGGCGAATCTTTCTGGCCATCTCAATTGCAAAACAGACATTTCTAATTTTTTCAAAAAATTAAGGGGTTCCATCATTAAAATTGTGAAAAATCTAAAAAATAATTGGATTTCTTAAAACCTTAAATTTAGTATGCAGATTTGTTAAGCGCAAACAACTAACACGGGAGCGGTTTCCGAATTGAAATTAATGCATTTTTGACAAAGTTATGAGATTTTTAAACTTCGACTGTCCCAAAAAATATTAAAAAATTATAAGTAAAAATTTCGATTTTAGGAATCTTGCAGAGGAAAATATAATTTTTATCAGTGAAGGAGCCATTTCCGACCCTATAAATCATATATATTCTTGATCAGCATTAACAGGCGAATCTTTCTGGCCATCTCAAGTTGCAAAACAGACATTTCTAATTTTTTCAAAAAATTTTAAGGGGTTACATCATTAAAATTGTGAAAAATCTAAAAAATAATTGGATTTCTTAAAACCTTAAATTTAGTATGCAGATTTGTTAAGCGCAAACAACTAACACGGGAGCGGTTTCCGAATTGAAATTAATGCATTTTTGACAAAGTTATGAGATTTTTAAACTTCGACTGTCCCAAAAATTATTAAAAATTATTAAGTAAAAATTTCGATTTTAGAATCTTGCAGAGGAAAATATAATTTTTATCAGTGAAGGAGCCATTTCCGACCCTATAAATCATATATATTCTTGATCAGCATTAACAGGCGAATCTTTCTGGCCATCTCAAGTTGCAAAACAGACATTTCTAATTTTTTCAAAAAATTTAAGGGGTTCCATCATTAAAATTGTGAAAAATCTAAAAATAATTGGATTTCTTAAAACCTTAAATTTAGTATGCAGATTTGTTAAGCGTCAAACAACTAACACGGGAGCGGTTTCCGAATTGAAATTAATGCATTTTGACAAAGTTATGCGATTTTTAAACTTCGACTGTCCCAAAAAGTATTAAAAAATTATTAAGTAAAAATTTCGATTTTAGGAATCTTGCAGAGGAAAATATAATTTTTATCAGTGAAGGAGCCATTTCCGACCCTATAAATCATATATATTCTTGATCAGCATTAACAGGCGAATCTTTCTGGCCATCTCAATTGCAAAACAGACATTTCAATTTTTTCAAAAAATTTAAGGGGTTCATCATTAAAATTGTGAAAAATCTAAAAAATAATTGGATTTCTTAAAACCTTAAATTTAGTATGCAGATTTGTTAAGCGTCAAACAACTAACACGGGAGCGGTTTCCGAATTGAAATTAATGCATTTTTGACAAAGTTATGAGATTTTTAAACTTCGACTGTCCCAAAATATAAAAATTATTAAGTAAAAATTTCGATTTTAGAATCTTGCAGAGGAAAATATAATTTTTTCAGTGAAGGAGCCATTTCCGACCCTATAAATCATATATATTCTTGATCAGCATTAACAGGCGAATCTTTCTGGCCATCTCAAGTTGCAAAACAGACATTTCTAATTTTTTCAAAAAAATTTAAGGGGTTACATCATTAAAATTGTGAAAAATCTAAAAAATAATTGGATTTCTTAAAACCTTAAATTTAGTATGCAGATTTGTTAAGCGCCAAACAACTAACACGGAGCGGTTTCCGAATTGAAATTAATGCATTTTTGACAAAGTTATGCGATTTTTAAACTTCGACTGTCCCAAAAAGTATTAAAAAATTATTAAGTAAAAATTTCCATTTTAGGAATCTTGCAGAGGAAAATATAATTTTTATCAGTGAAGGAGCCATTTCCGACCCTATAAATCA
>NW_018366541.1:0-28507 GCF_002093755.2 Drosophila serrata
AGATTCAGATCCAGGCGCTTAAAAGATCCAAGAAGCTGCGCCGGCGTCGTTTTCTTGCCTGCCCCTCGCCTCTCCTCGGGCCTTCGAGCGGTACAAACTGCAGCCTTTAAAATTCATAAATAAGTTCAAGCTGCCTATACTTTTCTCTATCTGTACGCTCACCTTTCTATTCGTGGCTCAGTGGCCAATAAGCAAAATTATATTCTCAGCACTTTGAACACTCGCGATTACTTTTTCGAAATTTTGTCGCCAGTCGCCAAATATAGGAGTCACTACCCTTCAGCAGCCAAAAATGGAATGCTGGAAGATGACGCCGGAAAAGTGGCGGTAACCCAATGTGAAAGTGGGGGAAACGGGGAGACCGTTGGCAAATGCCTCTGCTGCTCTCTCACCCGATCTTCCGTGCCCTAGCCAACCTACGCTTGCTACACTGGCAAAGCCGCCTCTCGACCTATGATCGACCAACAGATGGCGCTAATAAAAATATCTTATACCGAGCAAGCGCTACACTAATTTACAATGGCTGATCTGTGGAAGGCGTTGGGAGCAGCTTTGGGCAGAGGCGAGCGGAGCAAGTCAGGAGCGGAGACTGGAAGATCTGAGGCGAGATGACGAAATCTGGAGCAGGCGGAGCAAGCGGGCAAGCAGCGACGGTTACAATCTGGAGGGCACGAAGCCTCCATCAGTGGGCAAGCAAATCTTTCTGACGAGGCAGTTGGCCAGGAGATCTGGGTAAGCAAGCAGGCTGGAGCAGGCGGAAGCCGAGACGCGGTGACGAAATCTTTTGAGCAGATCTATATAGTAACCGCAGTGCATCGAAATAGGTGCAAAACGGAACGAAACGGAAAACCAATTGGAACTATTTATCTGATGAGGTCGAATCTGTAGTTGATCGTAGCGTGCATTAAAGACGTTCTTTGTTTACACTTAAAGACGTAGAAGGCAGCGTATCAATTTTTGCAGGAACAGGTAGCCCAGATGTAGACGAATGGATAGTGGAGTAAGAGGAATGCGCTTTGACGGTTGAGTAGAACCAGCTTCAATTATTTATTTACTCCAAGCAGTGGCTCAGTGGAGCCGCAAAATCATTCATTCGTAGTCAGGATAATATTCGCAACTGGGATTCTCTTAAGGCAGCATTGCGTGAGGAATTTGCTATCACAATATCGTCTGCTGAGGTGCATCGTAAGCTAGGTTAACGGGTGCAAAAGAAAGGAGAAACATTACAAGAATATTTGTCTGCTTTAATGGAAATTGCTAAGTCAGTCAAATTAGATCAAGAGAGTTTGATCAAGTACTTTGTGAAGGGAGTGCCGGATGCAAATGCATATCAGATAATGTTGTATCAGGCTAAAACGATAAAGGATCTAAAGGAGCAGATGGAAGTCTACAAGAAAGTTCGGGTCAGGTACAAGGCATTGTATAAGAATGAAGAGGGTGCAACAAAGACAGTGCGGGATTCGTCCCACTTAAAAAGATTGCAAGAAAAAGAACAACTACAATTGTTTTCGTTGTGGACAGCCAGGTCATCGTGCTGCACAGTGCACGGTCGAGGTGAGACAGGAGAGTAACACCAATGCCGTTCACTTCGAGAGTGAAGCCTCGAAACCAAACAGCGAGTTTACTGCTTCCGGCCTTGAACTAAAAGTTGTCAAGCATTCCGTCGTCCAATTCAAAGGACTTGTCGACACAGGTGCAGATTTATGTTTACTGCGCAGGAATATCTTCCTTAAACTGGGCAGCAAACTTCTTACTGGAAAAGAGAAATGCTTGACAGTAATAGGTGAGAGTCAGGTGTTGCCGTTTGGAAGCATAATTCTGCCAGTCGAAATAGACAACATACAAATGAATGTAGAATTCCACGTAGTACCGGAGGAAGACATGGGCTTCGAAGCTATATTGGGCAGAACTATTTTGGAGATAGTGGACATGAAAGTTACCAAGAAGGCACTGAGTTTCTGCGTCGGAACGAATCGAGAAATATTGATGAGGAGCAGAGCAACACGGATATAGAGTTTCTGCAGAAGTTTAGGGGCATGTGCGCAAAACAGGTGGCAGTTTCAGATCAGGTTGATTTGTCCCACTTAAATCAATTTCAGAAGGTCGAAGTCAAGAGAGTTGTTAAAGAATACGTACCCGAACCAAACGTAAATGCACCGGTATAAATGAAAGTAATTCTAAAGGACGAAATACCAGTTTTTCAGCATCCACGTTGTTTGCAAGTCTGTGATCAGAAAACAGTTTATGACCAAGTCAAGGAGTGGCTTGCTGAGAAAATTATCCAACCAAGTACTTCTGAATATGCATCGCCAGTAGTTTTGGTATCAAAGAAGAACGGAAAGAAACGTCTGTGTTGTGACTATCGAAAGTTGAATGAAAACATTATTCGAGACAATTTTCCGATGGCTCACATGGAGACCGTTTTAGACAAGCTACAAGGGTTCAAAATATTCACGACTTTGGATTTAACCAACGGGTTTTTCCACGTTCCAATTGAACCAGGTTCTCGAAAGTTTACGTCATTTGTGACACAGTCAGGACAGTTTCAATTTTTATATATTCCATTTGGCAATTCACCGGCAGTTTTCACTAGATTCATCATGGTAGTTCTAAGGGACCTCAACGTCACCAAATATTTGTTGTGTATATGGACGACGAATTATACACAGCCAGGACATTGGAGAAGGACTTGTTAAGTTAAAGGAGGTCTTAGAAGATGCTGCTAGAAACGGTTTGCGTATCAACTGGAGTAAGTGCCAACTATTACATAGCAGAGTACAGTTTTTAGGATACATCATCCACGGTGGAACCATCACTCCAGGTCCCGAGAAGATACAAGCCGTAAAAGATTTTCCCGATCCACGCGACAAGAAAGATATTCAACGATTCCTTGGTCTGACTTCATTTTTCAGAAAATTCATTAAGGGATACGCTACCATTGCCAGACCTTTGTCGGATTTGTTGAAAGGTGATTCCAAGTTTGAATTCGGGGAGAAACAACGATTGGCGTTTGAAAAGTTGAAGACTGCTCTTATCAGTGAAGCAGTCCTCAAGCTATACAATCCAACTTTACAAACTGAGATCCATACAGATGCGTCCAAGTACGGTTTTGGAGCAGTTTTGCTGCAGACGAAGACAGTTTATTTCATCCAGTTCAATATATGAGGCGAACCACCATTTGAGGAGAAATATGACTCGTACGAGCTGGAGGTGTTAGCTATCATTGGAGGTCTAGTCAAGTGGCGTGTTTATGTGTTGGGCATAAATTTCACAATTGTTACGGACTGTAACGCGTTCAAGATGACCATGAACAAGTCGGAAGTTTCTCGTCGCGTAGCTCGTTGGGCTTTATACTTGCAGGATTTCAACTACAAGATTGAGCATCGTTCCGGTACGAAAATTAAACATGCGGATGCTCTGAGTCGAGTCTCGTGTTTCTTTTTATCAGACTCTATGGCCCACCGTTTGAAAGAAGCCAAACTAACGATGAATGGACACAAACAGTTAGAAGTCTTGTAGAAAGGGATGCATACCAAGATTTCTACATGGAGAATAACGTTCTTTTCAAAGACGCGAATCACGAACTAGTTGTTGTACCATTCAAGGAGTATTGCGAGTCGAGCAATATACAGCATTTGCTCATAGCGACAGGTGTATCGCTCGGAAATGGCCAAGTCGAAAGGATTTACAAGATCGTCGTACCAATGCTTGCAAAGTTGAGTTATGAAAGTCCTTTTGCATGGTATAAGCACGTTGGAAGGGTTCAGCAGATTATAAACAGCAACGAGCCAAAAAGTACCAGTACGGAGTAGGGTTAAAGCTTAAGGGAAAGTTCTTAGGGCCATACAAAATGGTTGCTGTCAAAGATCATGGGCGATATGAAGTAGAGCGCATAGGGGACACAGAGGGTCCGTTCAAAACATCAACCGTTTCTGAATTAATGAAGCCATGTCCAGGTCCATTAGGGGCGAATGAACAGTCAGGAGGCCGAATGTGGGATTCGAAATAGGCGGGTTTCCTTCGTGGCGTACTTGAAGTGGGTTAAGCTATCTGGCAACCCATAATCAGTTTCGATATTTAGATAATAGCCGATAGTTTTAAAACTGAATAAAAAAGTAGAAGTAAGAGAGTCGTCGTTTGAGAGAGCTAGTGAGAAGTTGTGAAAAGAAGACGCTGTGTGTGAAAGGCGAAAGAAAATGAACTTGTGAACCTAATCTAAGGACTTATGTTTAAACCCATCCTGTAAATAAATTATTGTATATGAATCATTAAACTAAATTCCCTACAATTTGCTCTAACTACTTTTGGCTGAGTACGTTGATGTTAAGGAGTTCGAAGCGATGAAAATGAAAAAGCGGCCTGTAGGAGTAACTCTTCCCAGGCCTGATCAATCCACTGCGCCTTCTACGTCTTCCAGTCCCGGCCCAAATAACTAACCCACTCCCTACGAATTTTCTATCAGAATACTTGAGGTTTACTTAGTAGGCTTCTTAATTTATATTCAGATAGTCTTTCGTTTGCTTCTCAGGTTATTGTGCTCACAGAAAGTATTTCGGCTAGCTCGCCCTATCAGGCGCTGGGGTGGAGTTCTTATGGCGGTGAACTCCTCACTCACGTTAGAATTATTAATTTTCGAGGAATGCAACGATAATGAATTCCTTTGTAAGAAACTATATATCAATGGTAGCTCCATTTTTATTACCTGTTCCTACATACCTCCATTGTCGGAACTTCCTATTTATTGGAACCACCTTTCCCCTATTCAGTTGGTTTCCAGTAGACTTTTGGATAGAGACCAGTTGGTACTCCGAGGTGATTCTAATATCCGTGTGGCTATTTGGTATTTAAATAATTCCAACAATAATCTCCTAACTTCTAGAAAACATAACTTTATCGCTGACTTGTCCGACATTTTGCTGTCTCAAGTCAACCATGTACGAAATTGCTTACAGCGCTTGCTCGATCTTTTGTTTTGTCTCAGATCCGGCGAAAGTTAGTTTAGCCAAGGTGGCACCTTTTGACCGTCCAGCCAAAGAAGTCCGTTGTTTCCCTAAGACGGAGTATGAATGGCTGAATAATTTTATTTCTGAATTTAATTAGTCGGACATTCCTGATGCCGAGGATATTTGTATACCCTTGCAGGGTATTATAATTTCAGTCAGAAGTTTGCAACGCAGTGAAGGAGGCACCTCCGACCATATAAAGTATATATATTCTTGATCAGAATCAACAGCCGAGTCGATCTAGCCATGTCCGCCTGTCAGTCTGTCCGTTTCTACGCAAACTAGTTTCTCAGTTTTAAAGCTATCTGAATGAAACTTAGTAGTTAGCCTTCTATATACTCTCACTCGTATATATGTCGGAACGGGCCAGCTCGGACGACTATATCATATAGCTGCCATAGGAATGATCGGAAATTTGTACAAAAAAAATGAGAACTGATAATGTAGTTTTCAACAGAATTTGATTAAATTTGAGATATTGCCATTTTATTATACTCTGCAATTTTGTGAAAAATTTTATGAAATCGGACTACTATATCATATAGCTCTTATAGGAACGATCGAGAAATTAATGCAATTAAATATTATAACTTTTTCAGTTTTCAACAGATTTGAGGTATAGCCATTTTATATTAGTCTCAAATTTTGTGTCAAATTTCATGAAAATCGGACGACTATATCATATAGGTGCCATACAAACGATCGTTTAATGTAGAGGAAAATGCAAATCTGTGAATGTAAAGCTGCAAATATAATATGTATAGACGAATGCAATGAAAGCAGGTATTACTTCAATGTTTTTTAACACAAATATATATAATTTATATTGTATGGATTCCTAGTCATAGAAGTTCTATCTGCAAGGGTATATAAACTTCGGCGTGCCGAAGTTAGCTTCCTTTCTTGTTTCTCTTATTCTTCGTTTCGTTTCACAAAGTCCCGTTAGGCTAACTTGTGTTCGAGTGTTCTGCTTCCATTGGAAACAGGGTATAAAGGATATATCCGACTAGGCAACAAGTTACTTAAAATGTTATTGCAACTCAAACTATTTTCTGCAATTATTTTTTCATTCGCGTTTTATATTTAATGAATATTTATTTCTAATACTATCATTATAATTGTTCAAGATAATATATTATACACATACATATGCTAAATTTCTAGGGTGCGAAACAGTTGGTTCGATTTTAATAGTTAACTTATTTGCTGTTGGCTCATCTTGCTTTTTGAAGAGTGAGTGAGGCAGTGAGAGAGACAATCACCATGGCAACATAAGGTGTAGGCTCCGTGCAAGTCGCAGTCGGCAGAGCGTCGACTTTATAGAAGTCGCAGCCGGCAGAGTGTCGACTCGGTAGAAGTCGCAGTCGGCAGAGCGTCGACTCTATAGAAGTTGCAGTCGGCGCGTTGATGACGGGTTGATGACAGTGGCTATTGATGACACGCGGTACTGCAGGGATGCTTTAATGAAGCACGAATACTAATATATGAACATAGAGATAGGTTTAATCAAGATCATTGGTCTCAAGTATAAAAGTTTTGATCAGACTAAGATCCAATTTAACGACCATTAGAGAAAGTTCAAGCTAGATACATATGTATACAGGGTTGCCCATATTCGACGGACCCATGTTTTTTTAAAAAAATCAAAGAAAAAAATAAAAATTTGGCGGTTGGCAATCTTAATCATTTAATTTGTTCCAAGTAGATTTGTTCACATCAATTTTTGAATATGATATCTTTCAAATGGCCGCCTCTGGCGTTGATGGCGTATTGTGCCCTTTTTGCAGCATTTTCCATCGTTTCGCCAACATTTCGGCCGGAATAGCGGCTATTTCTTCACGAATGTTGTCCTTGAGCTCTTCTAGGGTCCTTAGCTTGTTAATGTAAACCTTTGACTTCAAATATCCCCACAAGAAGAAGTCAGGCGGCGTCAAATCGGGCGAACGCGGTGGCCAGTCCAAATCACCACTTTTCGACATCAAACGGCCCGGAAACAATTTCTTGAGTTTTCACAATTGATTTGTTCTGTTGAATGTAAATTTCAACTATTTCAGAGCGCTCGCGTGGCGTGTATTGTTCCATGGTAAAAATCTGCTTGGACTGACGGTATGTCATTAAGCGATCTGGCATCTCTGTCAAAAGTTATGGCGTCGTCAGATGGGTCCGTCGAATATGGGCAACCCTGTATCTATACCTAATATACTTAATACGTCAGTAATAACTGAAACTGGTGAAGATTCAGAATCAAAGAAGTTATTTAAATTGATCAAGAGGATTTGGAAGAGGAAGATATAAATAATCTCACTATCCCAGCTATATTATTGTCTGAATTGGACAATTTTGCATATTCAGACACTAGCTCGAGCATAATTGAAGAAAAGTTTATTACAATGGGACAGTCAAATACTGTTTTAATCAACACTGCATCGAAGCTTATACCAGTATTTGATGGTAAAGTAGAAAACTTAACAAGTTTTCTCGATGAATTGAAGATTGTAGAATCAATAAAAGGCAAACACGAAGCATTAGCTATTTTAATAATAAAACAATGCTAAAAGGTATCGCCAGAAACCTAGTCGGAAATGAACTACTATATCAGAAGTCATTTCCAGACTAAAAAGCAATGTCAAAGGCGAAACTGTAGAAGTATTATCAGCTAAACTGATGAATCTACAGCAACGCAACAAAACTGCTAACCAATGTACATCAGAGGTTGAGCAGATGACAAAAGCTCTAGAAAGTGCGTACATAGCGGACGGCATAACCCTTGAGTTAGCCAGAAGTTATTCTACACAGTCTGCAGTTAAGGCAATGACAAAGAATTGCGCAATTGATAAGGTCAAACTTATTAAGCAGGCTGGCACCTTCAACACCATGAATGATTCCATATCCAAGTTCGTATATAGTTGCAACGGTTCACGCAATTAATCTCAGTTTTGTTACTTTTATTAACGTATCTACAGGAAAAGAACTGGTGTTTCTAGTAGACACGGGTGCAGACATTTCAATCAAGGAGAATTCTGATGTCTATCATGACATAAACCTTAACTATATCTATATATATAAAAATGCTCTGTTCGTGTCTACATCCTTCATAGACTTGAAAAGTTCTGAACCGTTTAAGCCCAAATTTTTACATAACATGCGTTGAGGTTCCAGCTCGGTTATTGTCTACTTTTGATGTTGATAGCTTATCTGCGGTTGCGAATATATCCATTTTTTTAGCGTTTCCCGAGCCCCTACTGCTGCGCCCTCTACAGCCAGCCAGCTGAATCAAAGCATTTCCTGTCAAACATTCAAAACATATTGAAAGAAGAAATTGGAGATACAATTTTATTTTTTTGTTTAGGTTCAGTAAGAAACGAAGTCATGCCACCAAAGAAGGCGAGATTGGGTTGTCGTATTCGCAATACAGAAGCAAAAAGACGTAAGATTACGAATATGACTGACGAAGAACGGCCTCCATCCGAGAGACTGAGCGGCTGCGCGATGAACTTTTACTCATACAGGTTAATGGTTAGGAGGACCGATTGCAATCATATATTGAAATGTCGTCAATTCTTTCATTAGTACATTGTCGATATGTATGCAAAAATTGAAACAGAACGTTTGCTGTTCCTCCGATTGAATCAGAAGAAACTTCGGTCCGAGGAATATATCCATTTGCGGGATGCTGTGATGAATGGCCGTAATACAACCAACTTTGGAAAGCTCACGATTTTGTTCATCCTCATACATAGGTAGTCCACGCCACATGCATTAATATGCTCAAGATGCCCAGGCATATGTTCGTTTCTACGGCCGTCCAGACTTATTTATCACCTTCACATGCAATCCAGCTTGGGACGAGATAGTACAGCTGTTATTTCCTGGACAATCATATAGGATAGGCACGACATCACAGCCCGTGTTTTCAGACAAAAGCTCAAGTCACTGATGGATTTCATTGTGAAACATGGAGTTTTTGGATCTGTGCGGTGCTGGATGTATTGAGTAGAATAGCAGAAGAGAGGATTGCCGCATGCGCACATTGATTTGATTTGGCTGAATGATAAAATTACTCCAGACAAAATTGACAATGTGATATGCGCTGAGATTCCACGGGCAGAGGTTGATACAGATTTGCATGCAGTTGTCATCAAGAACATGATCCATGGCCCATGTGGTACCCTCAACCGAAGTTCACCATGCATGGTAGACGGGAAGTGTTCCAAGCGATATCCTCGAGCATTTACAGCCAACACCGTAACAGGGGACGATGGATATCCTCTGTATAGGAGACGGTCAACTGAAGATGGAGGGACTTCGGCAACTTTAAACATGAGAATTGGTGATATTGAGGTAGACAATCGTTGGGTGGTTCCATACTCACCACTATTGTCAAATCATACAAAGCGCACATCAACGTAGAATATTGCAATTCCGTGAAATCGATTAAATATATCTGCAAGTACGTGAATAAAGGCAGCGATATGGCAGTTTTTGGTGTTCAGGCAGAAAATGGTGACAGCAATCAGTACGAGTTGTCGATGAAATCTCTCAATACCAGGCTGGAAGATGATACATAAGCAGCAACGAGGCTGCATGGAGAATTTGTTCGTTCCCCATTCATGAACGCTATCCAGCTTTAGTTCACTTGGCAGTCCATTTGGAGAATGGTCAACGTGTCTATTTCACAGAAAGAAATGTGCAAGAAAGAGTCCTGAATCCTCCAGCGACAACTCTGACTGCCTTCTTCACCTTATGCCAGGAAGATGATTTTCCGAAACATTGATGTATTCAGAAGTGCCCTCTTAACCACAATATGCCACAGAGCAACGTGGCAGGGTACAGCTAGTAATATATAAAACAGTAACACTAGTGGATTCGTTTATAAACATTAAAATTGGTCCTTCGAGCAGGATTCGCCAGAAAAGCGTTATTTTTTTGGATATTTGATTTGATTATTTTTTTTGTAAATGGTGATCTAGACATTTCTATATCGTTTACCATCGTTATCTTATCTCGATCACGATGCGGAGTGTGATTCAACAACGGGGCTTCTGCAACAGTCAAATTACTCGAGATTTTAATAACGCAGTCAAATTTGTTAATGACATTCATTCAGTGCAAACTATAGAGGTTCGCCTGGCACAACTGCAAGACAACTATATGCGGTTTGTGCGGCTCACGGAGGAGCTGTATGCGTTTCAGTCGGATCCAGATTGGGAAAACCCCGACGCCGATTTTGATGCCTATGAGGAAAAACACTACGCTACACACGTCATTTTGAGCAACACTTTGGAGGAGTTACAACGTTTTGGATATGTTTACTGGATCAATCGCTTGCAATCCGAGCCTGACGGATTGCAAACGATTTCATTATTTAAAATCGTTCCTCTCCGGAGACGCGCTCACATTAGTTAAACACATTCCGGTTACTAATGAAAACTATCGTGGAGCATGGGATCACCTGGAACAGCGATATAACAAACAATCGCTAGTTATCCGATCATTTCTAAACAGTTTTATGATGCTCTCCAGTGCTACAACCTCTAACATCAGTACAGTGCGTAAACTTGCCGATGGTGCAGATGAAGTTATTCGTGGCTTACGCGCTCTTAACTGCGAGGAACGGGATCCCTGGCTTATCTTCATATTATTGTCAAAGTTGGATTCGGAGTACCGTCAAGCTTGGGCTCAGTGCCCAGACTTTAAGAAGAAAGGTGTGACCATAAATCAATTTTTGAAATTTCTCACCGCACGCTGCGACACCTTGGAGCCTTTTCACTTAGTACAACCAAACCAAGCTCGACGCGCAGCTACAACGCATCACGCAGATATGCATTCAAGACGAGACGAACCTAAATGTCCATCGTGCCAGCAGAATCATCAAATGTTTAAATGTCCTCAATTCATCGCCCTCAACATTGCATCTCGCCGGGAGTTTCTTAAGTCGAAAAAGCTCTGTTTCAATTGCCTCAGCCCCACTCACACGGTGGGAAACTGTACCTCAAAGCATACTTGTCGGATCTGCCGCCTCAAGCATCATACTTTGGTTCATGGCTCGTCACAGCCAAGTCAAAATGGCAACTACGTTGCGACAGTCAATGTGAACAGCCATGAGCAAACATCGGTATTACAACAGGAATCTACAATTGGCCATAATCAACCCCCTGTTCGAAGTCATCATTTAGCGAATGAACCTCCCATGGAAACCAATTTCACTCATCATACCCTGGAGAATATTCCTGCGGCAGGGTCGCACACTCTGTTGCCAACCATCCTCGCAGACGTCGGCGACCCATGGGGAAACACTACAACCTGCAGAATGCTCCTGGACACTGGATTTACAATTACCTTGGCTTCGGAATCATTTGTTCAGCGAATAGGCGTGCGTCGAACGCACGCAAGGATTTCCGTTCTCGGTCTCGCCGCCAACAGCGCGGGCGTTACCCGTGTTTTTGTTTTTTAGTTGGACACACCACGCGGACTTAGATACGATGGTTCGCTCATTCATGGAAATGGACAGTATACAGCCAAGCCAGGCTCTCCTGGACGCCAACGATCCCACCGAGCGTCATTTTGCTGCCACACATATGCGTTCTGAGAGCGGGGCTTACATCGTTCAGTACCCGTTCAAGGAGAAGGCACCGCCTATTGGCTCAACCTTGCCGCAGGCTATTAATTTCGTCGGTCTCTGGAATTGAAGCAGCAGTACGAAGCGCTCCTGGACGACTATTTGAAACGTGGACATATGGAACAACTAACATCAGCTCAAGTTGACGAATCCCCAGAGGGTTATGAATCTAAAGAACGATATAATTGGACTTTTGGAAAAGGTGCAATTCAAACTCCGGAAATGGAGTTCCAATAGTTGTCGTCTTCTAAAATCATTTCCAGAGGAAGATAGGTGTTTTGAGCCTATCCAGCTCCCTAACAAATCTGCCGCGGACTCACATGTAAAAATTCATGGTATCTAATGGAATCCCGGAAAGGACGTCATGTATCTCAATCTCAGGGAATGCGATACGACTATTTCACCTACAAAACGGGAACTCTTGTCGCAACTATCGAGAATCTATGATCCGCTTGGACTTATAGCGCCGGTCGCAGTTTTACTCAAGCTTATATTTCAAGAAATTTCAATTTCTGCAACCTTAGGCTCGCGCTGGAAAGCCATGGTGGAGGACCTGCCATCGCTTACGCAGTGTCATGTACCACGATATTTAGCTTCACCATTCCGAGACGTAGAACTACACGGATTCGCAGATGCATCCACGCACGCCTACTGTGCGGTTGTCTACACTCGGGTTACAGTTGGAGGCAGTTTTCAAATATCCCTCGTTGCCGCCAAAACAAGGGTGGCCCCAATTAAGCCAGTCTCGGTACCACGTTTGGAACTGAATGCTGCACTACTTCTTTCCCGATTGCTTACTGTTGTCAAAACATCACTAATAATTCGTATTTTCAGCACGAGCTGCTGATTGAGAAATTGTGTTACATTGGCTATCAGCTCCACCACGACATTAGAATACATACGTCTGCAACCGGACAGCTGAGATCCTGAACGACTTTCCCCCATAACTGCTGGAATCATGTCCGGACTGAAGACAATCCGGCTGACTGTGCCTCTCCGGCTGTGGTGGAAAGGTTCGTCTTGGTTGGCCGTACCGACTTCGGATTAGCCACCTTCCACAAGCAAGTGCAGCGTATCTTCAACTTTCGATGTCAACGCTGAAAAACGAGCTATAAAACCTACGACTCTGCGTAACTTTCTTGATGAAAGTTTTAACGAGTTACTTATCCACAAATTCTCTAACTGGACGCGTCTAATAAGGGTATCTAGTTGATGTTATCGCTTTATTCACACTCTTCGATCTCATCATAGATTCCATCCAAAGAGCTGCTGGCAGCACGACTACGACTCATTCGACATGTGCAACAGAAATTCTTTGCCAGAGAATATGCGCAGCTCGAGAATAGACGCCAGCTTAATGCTATATCGCATTTACTCCGGTTCTCCCATTTTTAGACAAAAATGGGATAATGCGAGTCGGTGGAAAAATCGAGCAGTCTACAAAATTACAATGCTAAACACCCAATCCTGATACCAAAGGAGACACCACTAGCTGGACTACTTGTTCGACATTTTCATATCTCCAATCAGCACACTGGAGTTGATGCAACGTTTACGAATCGTCGTCAGCAGTACTGGATTCTGAATGCTCGAAATCTCGTCAGAAGAGCTGTTTTCCTATGTTAGCGCTGCTTTCTACAACGCAAAGGCACCAGTCAACAGATCATGGGAGAACTACCAATACCTAGAGTGCAAGCTAGTCACTGTTTTCAACATACAGGACTAGATTATGCTGGGCCGATCGCAATTAAGGAATCAAAGGGACGAACTCCACGAATCGGAAAAGCATGGTTCGCTATTTTTGTGTGCCTCACTACATCGAGCTTGTCAGTGATCTGACTACAAAGGCCTTCATCGCCGCCTTTCAACGATTTATTGCCCGCCGAGCGAGGCCCACTGACCTTTATTCGGACAACGGAACCACATTTCATGGCGGCAAGCAGACTCTAGACGACATGAGACGCCTGGCCATCGAGCAAACGAAGGATGGAGAATTAGCTGGATTTTTCGCCAATGAAGGCATTTCTTGGCACTTTATACCTCCTTCTACTCCCCATTTTGGAGGGAAGCTAGAGTCCGCTCCATCAAACTTCATATGCAATGGATTCTTGGGTCGAAGGCCCTAACCTTCGAGGAACTCTCAACTGTATTGACGCAAGTTAAAGCTATCCTGAATTCCCGCGCACTGTGTCCCAACGGGGATACTTCGTTGGATCCGCTGACGCTGGCTCATTTTTTGACTGGAGTTCCATACACAGCACTACATGAACCTTGCCGTCTAGATACGCAAATTAATCGATTGGAAAGGTGGAATCAGCTACAAGCCATAGTCCAAGGTTTTTGGAAACGCTGGCATATTGAATACCTTACATCGCTTCACAAACGTACCAAATGGCATCTAGAAACAGAGAATTTGAAGATCGACACACTTGTAGTCCTCAGGAACCTAATCTACCACCCTCTAAATGGATCCTTGAACGTATCACCGGGGTGCACCCAGGATTGGATGACGAGCTCCTGGTCGTAACGGTGAAAACTGCCCACAGATCATTCAATCGCCCCATTTCAAAGATTGCTGTCCTGCCTCTGTGCTGATCTTTGTGATCATATAGTATTTTTTATTTCTATTCTTATTTTCCTCTAATATAATCTATATTTACTCTCCTTAGCATAGTCATCTATATTATATATGGTTTCTATGTTATCTATACTATTAAATTCCTTTGGTAAATTATTTGCTTTACCAAATACTAACTCATATGGACAATAGTTATGTGCCATTGAGGGGGTCGTGTTAAAACAAAATACGAAATATTGAAGCCATACATCCCAATCTTTTTTATCAACCGATATGTAGGATCGTATATATTCATTTAAAGTTCTATGACTTCTTCGATTGTCCCAACTGTCTGGTGGTGGTGTGCGGTAGATGGTATATTTTCAATGTTTAAATATTTGCACAACCCATTTATAATTTTTGTGTTCTGTTCTCGTTCGTAATAAACGTCTTCATTGGACCGTACTTCAGAATAAATGATTCAAAAATTGCTTTAGCGACAGTATTTGAGTTCTTATTTGCAACTGGTATGGCAACTAGATATTTTATTAAGTCACATATTAGCGTGACTACATATTCATTGCCATTCTCTGATTTTGGTAGTGGACCTACAGTGTCCACTATCACTCTGTCGAAAACATTTATAGGTGTGTCAGTTATTGTTAATGGGGTCTTACGTACTCAGTTATATCTTTAGACATACTTTTCCAGTAATAGAGTCTTTTTACTTTGGTCAAAGTTTTTGATATGCCAGTATGACCTCCTTGATTGGGATCGTCATGAAAATTAGACAGAAGGGCTTCTTTATGTTTTTGTTTATTTATTAGGGTCACCGGATTGAGTAACGCTACTCCTAATGATTTTAATGTTTTATTACCCATTTTCTTGAAATCATATATTGAAACGGTTTCAAAGATATTTTCCCACGGTGCCACTTTGAGTTGGCTGATTTTATGTATACCGGCGTCTCAAGCCTTTGAAAAACTGACCCAAGTCAAGGACTCCATTGGTATATAAATCGCTAACATCATATCTTGCAGTAATTTTTTCCCATGTTTAAATAGACATAGCATACTTTTTACGTGCAAGGTCACTAATTTACGTACTTCGTCATTGTTTATGACTCCGTATACGTTGGGCCTAGAAGCTATAGTTAAAGATTCTTTCTCCGCGCGGAGTTTCTGTCTATTCTGATATCTTGTAGTGACTTTGTTGATATTGCCAGTTATGTTTTGTAGGTCTTTGATGGTTATTCTTGATAACGCATCAGCTACATACCCTGTAAATATTCGACTGTAAAGTCGTATTCTTCTAATTCGAGCCTCATACTTGTCAGTTTAGAACTTGGATTATTCATCGAAAATAGATATATAAGAGGTCTGTGATCCGTTTTAATTATGAAATGTTTCCATAAATATACGGTCGAAAATGTAATATTGCCCAATGAATTGCAGCTAATTCCTACCCAGTAGTACATTTGTTACTTTCTCCTTTTGTAAATGCTCTTGATGCGTATGCAATGGGAAGTTGGAGACCATTATGGTTTTGAATTAAAACCGCTCCACATGCTCGCTTACTTGCATCTGTTATTTTACAGAATTCTTTAGTAAAATCTGGATATTGTAGCAAAGTAGGTTCCATAAGTTTTGTTTTTAAATATTGAAATGCATTTTGACAATCATCCGTCCATTTAAAAGGAACATTCTTTTTACATAATCTTGTGATGTGCCGTGAATAGTCCGCACGACGCGGACAGTGATAGATATTATAGAAACGTCTATAATAGTTACAAAATGCTGCGAAACGTCTATCACTGTCCGCGTCGTGCGGAACTGGGTAGTTCATAATGACATCGTATTTCTTGTCGTCTGGAAGTATTCCTATATCAGTGCATTTATGATCTAGAAAAGTCACTTCATGCATAAAAAATTAACATTTTTCTGGATGTTACTTCAAGTTGTATTTCCTACATTTCTAAAAAACATCTGTTAAGTTTTTAAGCATATGTTTTTCGGAACAACCTTCTACTATTAAGTCATCCATATTGTCTTGAGGAGGGCATTAATTTATGCCACCTATTAAGCGAGTTGATTTAGCGAGGGGTTTGTTTTGTGTTGGCGTAAAATTAGTTATGTTTTAATTTGTGCGTGCTTGTATGTGGTTTTGGTTACAAAGTAAGTGAGCGAATGTAAGCGAGAGAATAGATAAGCAAAACAGAAGAGCTGCGGCGGAAGAGCTTTCAAGCCGGCTTATGAGTTAGAAAGCTTCTGCCGCAGCTGATCTCTTGTTTACATATAATGATTTTAAACATGTTGATATGAAATCTGCTGCTTCTGCTCCCGACACATATAAAGGAATGATTGAGAATGTTCTAGACCAAAGAATCCAATAGTCATCATTCTCTGAAATGAATTAGGAGCTATTTTTAATCCAAAAGGTAATCGCGTGAAGCGATATGAGCCGTGTCTCGTTGAAAAAGACGTTATATCTCTTGAACTTTTTTCTAGTTCAATTTGATGGAATCCTGACATTAAGTCAAGACATGAAAAGTATTTTGCTCGACCTAAAGGGCATTCCAATACCGAATGCAGGCTAAAGTGCAATGATTTTATAGCCTAAGGAAAATATTGCGAGCGTTTGCGGACATCAAGCTGCCAGCAAGGCACAGTGGTTGCGCCCATAGGCCTAAAATAAAAAAAGTTATAACAAAAAAATGTACGAAATGTAAACAAATCGTTTCTAAAATATCCAAGCTTCTTCATGGCAAATGAATTTTTTTTGGAAATCTAACGGTTTCTAAAAATAAAATTGAAGTTTTGAGCAGGTGTTCATTTGCACATATTTCACAACAAAACCGACCTTTGTAGTGGTCAGTTCAATTATTACGTATCCAAATTTAAAATATTTGTAGTGGATTTTGAAGTTTCCTAAAATTTGAGATATAAAAAAACGTACTTGTTAAACTGTTCTTGTTATTTTAGTTTTGAATGATAAATGTTTTTTGTCCATATTTTGAACGTCTTTTTATGTTTAGCTAAATTTTTAGTAGTGACCCCATAAAAATCCACAATTAAGTTGTATGCCAATGTATTTGCCTGGCTCTTAAGGTAAATAAATGTGTGAAAAAATTTTGCAGCAATTTGCAGATGTGTGTAAAAAAAATTTTTAATTCTAACACTGTCTTAACTTTTTCAGGGTCAGTTTTGTCCGATCCGGCATGTTCTGAGTTAGTTTGAAGACTAACTGCAAGTTTCATTCAGATAGCTGGAAACTGAGAGACTAGTTTGCGTAGAAACGGATGGACGGACAGAAGGACAGACGGACAGATGGACATGGCTAGATCGACTCGGCTGTCGATCCTGATCAAGAATATATGTACTTTATATGGTTGGAGGTGCCTCCTTCACTGCGTTGCAAACTTCTGACTGAAATTATAATACCCTGCAAGGGTATAAAAATATGCATCGCAGTGCAATCAAAAAAAGTATGCAACGCAGTGCATTGGTGAAAAAAATATACGCTCTTGCAACGCTGTCGGTTCCTTTCTTCTTCTTGGTCTAGGCCGCTTTTGACCACGACAGCTGGTCGTCGCCGGTTTTGCTACGCTGACGATCCCTCGATGGCGCAGGTGGCGGTCGTGCCTCCCACGCTTGATATCTGCTGCTGCTGTCCTGGGCCTATGGGCTTAGGCGGTACCGGTGCTGGCTTTGAACACGGAAGTGTAAGGGGCGGATTGCCTCTCGCACTTATCGTCTTACTTTGTGTTAGGGCAGGGCAGCTGACAATTCTCTTCGGTATTTCCTTAGGTGATGGAGGATTAATTTTTTCTTTGTTTATGGATCTTATTACTGAGTAAGTTGTGATTGGTGTTTTGGGCTTATTTATTTTTGATTTCTTAAAAATAAAGCTCATTTTGTAGTTTTAGAGCTGTGGCCCATGACGGGGGTGGTTCATTTGTAAATAATAGCCACTTTAAGTGCGCTATTCTTTTTACCTGACGGCGCTCTCCTCGTACTCCCAGATTTCTCCCTGGTTCGTCGTCGATCATCGTAACGGAGGATACTTCATTAATGAGCGACCAGCTCGGTACAGCGTTACAGCGTTACAATATACGGAACAGAAGACGGCTTTCACGGCGTCAACGCAGCTTAAATTCCTCTGCACGGGAGCATCCGCTTCCTGCGGCGCCCTTCTATCCAGGCTGTTTATGGCGCGCTGCTGGTTCGCCTCCAGGTCCCTGTAAACCTCTCGTGGCAAAGACCTCCTGTTTCTGCAAGCCGCTGACTTCTGGTTCCCTCCGTTGTGGCGACTGAGCCCACCTCGTTGCTGCGGCCTTTTCTATTCGTCCGCGCCTTGCGGCAGATGGTGATGTAACTTCCAACAGTCATTAATATGGCGCTCACTATGCACATTGCAGAATCTAGTCATGTGCCCACTTCATAAGCATGTGAAGCAGAGCCTATGCCTCCTCACAATGCTCCGCCCGCCCCGTGGCGAAGTTCCAATAAATTCCTTGCAGTTCGTAACTGCGAGTTGTCCTCCACAGATTGGACAACATCCGTGCCGATCATCCTGTTGATCGCATTTCTTGGCGTTGATGATAGCATGTAGAACCCGACGCTGCGGCTCCTTTTCCTCTACATCCAAAACGATACACAAGACATTTGCGTACTTCTGTAACCACGCTCTGAAGTGCACTATAGTGGGAAAGGGCTGAATCGTCGCAGCATACTTGGCCCAATCCACTCGCTTGCTCGAAGGGAGCTTGGCCACAAGCTCCTCCTTGAGGGATGGGTTCCCCAGATGCTGCTCCGCCTTCGCAGCCTGCAAGAAAGCCATGAGGGTACTCACTCGGGATGCGCAGAAAACGATCTTCGCTAGATTGTGCTCCGAAATTAGTTGCACTTCTCGCACTTTGTTCAGCTGACTTGGTCGGCCAAACATAAAGCGCCGTTGCTCCATCACGGCGCTGACGTTCCCTGGATGAATCAATAGCGACTTCACTGCATCGCGAGCGTCATCCTTTAACACCTTCAACAACCTCTGATTGTTCTCCAAATCCGTGCAGTTATACGCTCGTGTCGTCTGCGTGACAGCTAAAGATCGGCCACTCCTCGGGCTGCCCTCTAAATATAGGCAGATCTGGGAGCTTTCGTGGCCCATATGTACCTTGAATTCCATTCGACGTTCTTTTAGTGGGGGATACGAAAAGTGGCGATGCTGGTTCCACGTTGCGGATGTTCCCACCCGGTAGTGTGAATCCATGCGCTGTCTGCGCAGTACTTGTTGTGAGTGGCGGCCCACTGCAAGGTGGCGTCAGCGTGCAGGACACCGTTAAAGGGCACTGACCCGACCACGTTATATGAGGTCTCCCCGATCGATGTCGCTAATGGCGGACCGCTCCAAAATGGCGACCTCGCTGACGCTACACTTTGCGCGTCAACTGCAATTGGCTTCCCAGGGCCTTTACCTGCTGCAGTTCCTTCTCCAACGCTGCGATTCTCGCCAGGAATCCAGCGTGGGATCCTCTCTGGCATTGAGGATCCTCTCTGGTACTGAACTCGCAGCTGAGACTGAAGTGTTTCCATGTTGGGGAGCTGCTGTAATCTGCGTAGTGGCTAGGCTAGTGATAGCCGCTGCCGTGGTTTACCAGCGGCCAGGTTTCTGTTGCGCTACTCACTGGCTGCAGATCTACTTGTGTTGTTACCGCTGACTGCGGTCTCCTCAACTGACGCTGTCTGCGTCTCCTTGTCGCTGACTGCGAATCAATTGACGCTGTCCGCGTCTCCTTGTCGCTGACGGCGACTCGACTTTTGTTTGGCGCTGACCGCGCTCCTCTACGTCGCTGCATGCGACGTTTATGGATCTTATTACTGAGTGAGTTGTGATTGGTGTTTTGGGCTTATTTATTTTTGATTTCTTAAAAATAAAGCTCATTTTGTGGTTTTAGAGCTGTGGCCCATGACGGGGGTGGTTCATTTGTAAATAATAGCCACTTTAAGTGCGCTATTCTTTTTACCTGACGGCGCTCTCCTCGTACTCCCAGATTTCTCCGTGGTTCGTCGTCGATCATCGTAACGGAGGATACTTTATTAATGAGCGACCAGCTCGGTACAGCGTTACAGCGTTACAATATACGGAACAGAAGACGTCTTTCACGGCGTCAACGCAGCTTAAATTCCTCTGCACGGGAGCATCCGCTTCCTGCGGCGCCCTTCTATCCAGGCTGTTTATGGCGCGCTGCTGGTTCGCCTCCAGGTCCCTGTAAACCTCTCGTGGCAAAGACCTCCTGTTTCTGCAAGCCGCTGACTTCTGGTTCCCTCCGTTGTGGCGACTGAGCCCACCTTGTTGCTGCGGCCTTTGCTATTCGTCCGCGCCTTGCGGCAGATGGTGATGTAACTTCCAACAGTCATTAATATGGCGCTCACTATGCACATTGCAGAATCTAGTCATGTGCCCACTTCATAAGCATGTGAAGCAGAGCCTATGCCTCCTCACAATGCTCCGCCCGCCCCGTGGCGAAGTTCCAATAAATTCCTTGCAGTTCGTAACTGCGAGTTGTCCTCCACAGATTGGACAACATCCGTGCCGATCATCCTGTTGATCGCATTTCTTGGCGTTGATGATAGCATGTAGAACCCGACGCTGCGGCTCCTTTTCCTCTACATCCAAAACGATACACAAGACATTTGCGTACTTCTGTAACCACGCGCTGAAGTGCACTATAGTGGGAAAGGGCTGAATCGTCGCAGCATACTTGGCCCAATCCACTCGCTTGCTCGAAGGGAGCTTGGCCACAAGCTCCTCCTTGAGGGATGGGTTCCCAGATGCTGCTCCGCCTTCGCAGCCTGCAAGAAAGCCATGAGGGTACTCACTCGGGATGCGCAGAAAACGATCTTCGCTAGATTGTGCTCCGAAATTAGTTGCACTTCTCGCACTTTGTTCAGCTGACTTGGTCGGCCAAACATAAAGCGCCGTTGCTCCATCACGGCGCTGACGTTCCCTGGATGAATCAATAGCGACTTCACTGCATCGCGAGCGTCATCCTTTAACACCTTCAACAACCTCTGATTGTTCTCCAAATCCGTGCAGTTATACGCTCGTGTCGTCTGCGTGACAGCTAAAGATCGGCCACTCCTCGGGCTGCCCTCTAAATATAGGCAGATCTGGGAGCTTTCGTGGCCCATATGTACCTTGAATTCCATTCGACGTTCTTTTAGTGGGGGATACGAAAAGTGGCGATGCTGGTTCCACGTTGCGGATGTTCCCACCCGGTAGTGTGAATCCATGCGCTGTCTGCGCAGTACTTGTTGTGAGTGGCGGCCCACTGCAAGGTGGCGTCAGCGTGCAGGACACCGTTAAAGGGCACTGACCCGACCACGTTATATGAGGTCTCCCCGATCGATGTCGCTAATGGCGGACCGCTCCAAAATGGCGACCTCGCTGACGCTACACTTTGCGCGTCAACTGCAATTGGCTTCCCAGGGCCTTTACCTGCTGCAGTTCCTTCTCCAACGCTGCGATTCTCGCCAGGAAATCCAGCGTGGGATCCTCTCTGGCATTGAGGATCCTCTCTGGTACTGAACTCGCAGCTGAGACTGAAGTGTTTCCATGTTGGGGAGCTGCTGCAATCTCCGTAGTGGCTAGGCTAGTGATAGCCGCTGCCGTGGTTTACCAGCGGCCAGGTTTCTGTTGCGCTACTCACTGGCTGCAGATCTACTTGTGTTGTTACCGCTGACTGCGGTCTCCTCAACTGACGCTGTCTGCGTCTCCTTGTCGCTGACTGCGAATCAATTGACGCTGTCCGCGTCTCCTTGTCGCTGACGGCGACTCGACTTTTGTTTGGCGCTGACCGCGCTCCTCTACGTCGCTGCATGCGACTCCTCAACCGACACATTGGGCGCTGCCTGCGCTCCCAAGTTGCCCTTGCAGTCTCTATAGTACTGCGAATAAAAGGAGATGTCGCACGTACGTTTTATTCGCAGTGTGGCCTCCTACTCTCGCACGACAATAAAAAGCCCAATTTATCGGTTAACAATAGCGATAAAAAATATGCCCGTACATACTTGGGCTCAAAATCCATTAGTATTTTTCTCACTCTTTATATACTAAATGCGCCTATCGATTACAATATTCGATCGACACTGCAGATCAGAGAGTCTGCCATAGCATGTAGTAGCATGACAGCGCCACCTGCTAGTCGAGTAGAACGGCGCAATCTGGTGGCGGCGGGGAGTTGCCAGATCGGTGTGGTTCTGGAAGCTCTTCAACACTGGGTCGAAGCTGACCTTGCCAATCAGGTGACGTGACTGTCAAATGCTACGGGGGCAGCCACATTTACCGCGAGAGAAGGTATCGGATCCTACATGTACGCCAGGGGCTTGACGCTGCATGTGAGTACTACCGCCTGCTTTACGCGGCCGGTCGGCGTTCTATTACGCAAGGGGCCTTGCCACAACCCACACACCGCGCACAATCGACGGGAGCATCAGCGCTGTGCAACCGTTTGTATAAATATGTGTGTGCTTCTGTTCGCAAGCGTTACCACGAAAAATTTAAGGCTAATATTTCGTACTGCCGACTGCTTGTTAGGTAAAGAGGGGCGTGAGAACAGCAGCAGAAACAGCTGATCTCAAACATGTATTTCACTCAGAGCTCGCAAATAACTGTCGACCGATTTTTTTCTTACGCTCTCGTTGCGAGCACAACCGAAAAAGTTCATACTCTCTCGCTCTCGCTCTGAGCAAGAGAATCTTGTTGTATTCTTTTAGGTTTTCTGTTGAACGTTTTTCGTTGAGATCTTTGTGTGTCGCTCTTTCAATGAGCATTGCCTAAAGAGCGAAACGAGAAACGCTCGCACAATGAGAGTCAGCAAAAGACCGATTGACCGAAAAACTCAACGCAAACGGTCTTTGCATTTACTCACACACACTCAATTCACGATCGCAATACAGACGCTTAACGACTTGCTTGCCTATGCGTGTGAGTGTATACCAATACATATGCAAAAGACCTTTTGCTTCACTGAACACGACAAAACGGTCTTGGAACAACCAGAACAAAACAGAATTAAAAAAAAACGGTTTCGCTCTGAGCGAGAGCGAGCTCATTTAAGCACCCTTATTTCGGTTGCTCTCTGAGTTTTTTCGTAAAGTGTCAGGAAAAGACACTTATTTGCAGACAACGAGAAACGGTCGACAGTTATTTGCGAGCTCTGATTTCACTGTATTTTTATACATGTGCAAATTAATTAAATATTAATGCGTCAGACAAAACGTTAAATTCACGGGTGGTCCCTTGCAGGTGAAGATCTAACACTGAGGGTGGACGACAAATCCGCTGATTTCTTCTAGCCGGCTGGTCGTAGAAGCTATCTGAATGAAACTTTGCAGTTAGTCTTCTATATACTCTCACTCGTATATATGTCGGAACGGGCCCGATCGGACGACTATATCATATAGTTACCATAGGAATGATCGGAAAATGTTTACAAAAAAAATTAAAATTAACATTTTTAGTTTTCAACAGATTTTCATCAAATTTGAGATATAGCCGTTTCATATTATTCTACAATTTTGTGTAAAATTTTATGAAAATCGGACTAATATGTATATCATATAGCTCCCATAGGAACGATCGAGAAATTTGAGAGGAATGAGAATGGCGGTGGCTGTTGTCGGAAGACTGACAATCGCGGTGGCGATAACATTTTTAGTTTTTAACAGAATTTAATCAAATTAAAGAGATTGATATTACAAGTTTCAGCTCTAGAATTTATCATGTTTCGCTCATCTATAACTACATCTCTAGCAACAAAGAATTAAGCTTCAGTTACGTTCCATAATTTATAGCCATTATTATCCAAACCAACAAGAATACTTTTCATTGAATTTTCATCAAATTTTGTCTTTCTATTTTGTTGTGCACATACACAGTCGAACCAAAAACTATTATAAATTTCAAGTTTGGCTTTCTTTTGTGCCACATTTCATATGGTGTTTTTGCTATGCTTTAGTTGGAATGTTGCTGTCAACACAGCTTCACCCCAGAAACTTTTCTCAAGTTTAGCAGTAATGGTTCGAATCTTTCTTTCAGATACACCATTCAATTAAGGTGTATGAGGTACTGTCAAATGATAACTGATACCTTTTTGAACACAGAATTCCCGCATATCATTTGATAAATACTCCCTACGGTTGTCTATATAAAGATTAACAATTTTAAGATTAAAATGGGCCTCACACTTTACTACAAAGTCTTTAAATATATTAAATACATCTGATTTATTTTTCATTAAATACGTTACACAATAGTGTGTATACTGATCGACAAAAATTACACAATAATTTTTATCATCAATTGTAGTCGGTGTTATTGGGTCACACACGCCTGAGTGAACTACAAATAGTGGTCTTTTAATAAAGTCTTGCTTGCTTTCCATTTATACAAGCTTCACAAATATCATCGACAAGATATACTTTATCCAGAAGTTTATTATTAATAAATAAGTTATTTCTTTTTATTTCTAACATTTTCCCTTTAATAATTGTAATAATTTCTTGATCGTTCCTCCAGGAGCTATATGATATAGAAGTCTGATTTTTAAAAAAAGTTTACACAAAATTTTAGAATGATATAAAATGGCCATATCTCAAATTCAATCCAATTCTGTTGAAAAGTGAAGATGTTCTAATTTTTTTTTTTTTGTAAAAAGTTTTCGAACATTCCTATGGTAGCTATATGATATAGTCGTCCGATCTGGCCCGTTCCGACATATATACGAGTGAGAGTATATAGAAGAATAACTACAAAGTTTCATTCAGATAGCTTCATAACTGAGAGACTAGTTTGCTAAGAAACGGACAGAAAGACATGGCTAGATCGACTCGGCTGTGATCCTGATCAAGAATATATGTATATACTTTATGTGGTTGGAGGTGACTCCTTCACAGCGTTGCAAACTTCTGACTCACATTATAATACCCTGCAAGGGTATAGAAACTACTCGAGCGTCTCGGACTTGGGAAATTAGTAATATTATTATTGTGACATAAATAAGTATAGACATTAAATTAAATATTGAAATTAAACACTTAGAATATATATTTATTGTATAACTTATACAAATAAAGAAAAAAAACAATGTAGTCATTCAGGCACTAAAAAATATAAACTGGCTTAAATAAAAACAGACAAACACATTAATATGCAAGTTAACTAAGTTAACCGGGCAACGGCAATGACCGATCGTCCGAAAGCTCGCTCCGGCCAAATTGCTGACCCAGCGTCTGGCCGGAAGCTCGTGCATAGCCGGCAAGCACTGGCCATTGCACAGTGATCCGGATGCTGCCATAAATCCAATTTTTCAATAGTCTTGGATTTAAAAATTTCTAATGCTCATCAATTCTTGAATATTTGAACTATAATTCCCCAAAGTATTAGCTAGTTTCAATTCCGTTTACATACAAATTTTTAACCTTAAAAGTTACAAGTGGCGAAAATCCTATAAAATATAATGTATTTTTTTTTTATTTACGAACATTTTTTCGATAAAATTTTTCGTGTAACAGTTCATTATTACTGTAAACTATATCATCAATAAAATTTTTTATCAATATGCATTGTTGTATTGATGGGATTCTCATTTAATTAGCAAAAAATTTTTTTTTTTTGAAAATAATTTTTTCGAATCGAATATTTTCAGCCTTCCATCAGCTTCCAACGAAAGACCATATAGGTAATATTAGTATACATCTATACTACAATACGCAATTTAAAACTTTTGCGCAAAAATGCGCAAACGCAAATGCGAACATTTTTTCCACAATAAGAAAAATTTTTTTTGCTAAAACCAATTTAAGCGGTGACATTGATAGGAGGCTAGGGTAAGATCAATTGTTTACGAAATTTCAAAATAATGACTTTTGCTCCAACAAAGAGGGATTTATTCCTTTTCTTAAAGCTTTCTGAAGCTAAGAGGTATGATGCCAAAGAATTAATTTGCAAAATTATGTAATTGAAAAATTGAAATATCAAAACAGTCCAGATGAATTGAAAAAAGGTTTTGCAGATTATTCATAATTTCTGTAAAGAGATTTTTCGAAAACTGATTAATTGTAACAGACACTGGAATCGTGTTTTAGAAAATAATGCAGCCTGGTTAAATGAAACAGTCACTTTTCCATGCGAAACATCCGTGATTGAAAAAGGTATACCTTCTGACGATGATACCATACGCAATGGCGGAACCAAGAGAGGACGACCGCCGAAATCCTTCGAAGATATCAATGAGCGTTCTAAAAAACGAAGAGTTAATAGTTTACTCAAGTCAACCGGATCTGAACTAGCATATGCTGCATCTGTGAATCTTTGATCGGAAGGTAATAGCTTTGGTGCAAATTTGGTATCGAAAGTGGCATCTTCCAAAGTGGGTGATGGCTCTCAATCTGTGAGGCCATTCACATCTTATACTGAAGATGAAGCCTTGGCTTTAATGATATCAAACAAATTGACAAAACACCAATATCTTAATATTAGATCAGGTATTAAGGAAAGAGGCATTGATCTGTATCCTTCTTATCATAAGATTATAGAAGCTAAAAAAAGGTGTTATCCAAACAACATTACAATTACTGAACAGAGTGCTTAAGTACCATTGCAATCCCTTCTTAATCACTTATCAAATCGTTTAGTACAGGTCGTACAACCTGTTTTACGCACTCTTCCTTCAAATTGCCTCTCAAATTTGATTTTGACCTGCAAGTGGGGCTTTGACGGAAGTTCAGGGCATTCAGCTTATAAACAGCGTTCGTTTGAAGACTTTAATGACCAAAATATTATGATAACTTCACTTGTGCCTTAGAGTTGTATACTCCAAAATCTAATTCATGTCAAAAAATAATACTTTGGAAAAATTGTCGTCCATCATCTTCTCGATCTTGCGTACCAATTATAATCCAGTTCACAAAAGAGACTACTGCAGTTCGTTGTCAATAAGAGATAATAATGGTAATTTAGTACCAAGTACCATTGAAAATGATGAATTTCATAATGTATCTATTTCTCATCAAATGCTCCTTACTATGATTGACGGAAAAGTCTGTAATGCTCTTACACAAACTGCCTCAACTCAAAGATGTTATGTTTGCGGAGCATTACGAGCATTATGAACGACATAAATACATCAATTCAAAGAGAAACAGATCCGTCCACATTTGAGTTTGGCTTATCTCCTCTACATGCCAAAATTCGATTTTTCGAATGTTTGCTGCATATTGCATATCGCTTGGAATTCAAGAAATGGCAAGTTCGAAGTCCTTCAGAGAAAGCTAGCCTTAAAGCAAGAAAAGCATATATTCAAGCAGCCGGCTGCAGCCTTCAAGGAGAAGATGGGGTTGCTAGTAGATATCCTAAAACAGGAGTAGTGGATCAACAAACGACGGAATCACCGCACGTAGATTTTTTAATAATCCAGATATTTCATCTGAAATAACAGGCATTGACATAATTTGATAAAACGATTTGGCATAATTTGCAAACTCTGTCTTCTGGTTTTGAAATCAATAGCAAAAAATTTGAGTTTATGCGCTCGATACAGCAAAAATGTATGTGGACTTGTATAATTGGTATAATATGCCAGCTTCGATCCATAAAATACTGATTCATGGTGCAGCCATAATAAAAACTGCTTTGCTGCCTATTGGCCAGCTCTCTGAAGAGGCACAGGAATCATGTAATAAAGATTTAAAAAGATTTCGAGAAAATAATACTCGAAAAATATCTAGAAAAGATACTATGATGGATTTGATCCTAATTTGTTAATTTCTTCAGATCCAGTGATATTATCAAAATCAAAATTCTTTCAAAGCACACAAAGCCTCTAGCAAAAGAGGTATGGCACTTTTGAGGCTGCCATCTAATCAGAACGTCTCCTCAGAATCAGATAGTGATTCTTAGTGAGCCGATACTTTTCAAATTGTTATAGTTAAATTTTCTTTAACACTTCTTAGTAAAAAAAAAATTCTTAAAAAAAAAAATTTTTTTTTAAATAAAAAAAATAAAAATAAAACAAAATAAAAAAAAGGAGAGTCTAAATTTACCGTAAACCTCTACGTGGTACTCTCTGGGGTCGTGAAAAATAAGATAATATATTCACCAGCTAATTACGGAAGTCACAACTGCCATATTGGAGTCGCCATTTTGAATTTTGAAATTTCGACTTCATATTCGAAATCAGCGACCCCCAAAACCCCGAGTACAAAATTTTGAATTCTCTTCGTTAGTTTCTGATTTATGACCACTTTTTCCATATAGCCGGACCACTGTGCA
>NW_018366542.1:0-21167 GCF_002093755.2 Drosophila serrata
AAAATTTCGATTTTAGGAATCTGCAGAGGAAATATAATTTTTATCAGTGAAGGAGCCATTTCCGACCCTATAAATCATATATATTCTTGATCAGCATTAACAGGCGAATCTTTCTGGCCATCTCAAGTTGCAAAACAGACATTTCTAATTTTTTCAAAAAATTTTTAAGGGGTTCCATCATTAAAATTGTGAAAAATCTAAAAAATAATTGGATTTCTTAAAACCTTAAATTTAGTATGCAGATTTGTTAAGCGCAAAACAACTAACACGGGAGCGGTTTCCGAATTGAAATTAATGCATTTTTGACAAAGTTATGCGATTTTTAAACTTTGACTGTCCCAAAAAGTATTAAAAAATTATTAAGTAAAAATTTCGATTTAGGAATCTTGCAGAGGAAAAATATAATTTTATCAGTGAAGGAGCCATTTCCGACCCTATAAATCATATATATTCTTGATCAGCATTAACAGGCGAATCTTTCTGGCCATCTCAAGTTGCAAAACAGACATTTCTAATTTTTCAAAAATTTAAAAGGGGTTCCATCATTAAAATTGTGAAAAATCTAAAAAATAATTGGATTTCTTAAAACCTTAAATTTAGTATGCAGATTTGTTAAGCGCCAAACAACTAACACGGGAGCGGTTTCCGAATTGAAATTAATGCATTTTTGACAAAGTTATGATTTTTAAACTTTGACTGTCCCAAAAAGTATTAAAAAATTATTAAGTAAAATTTCGATTTTAGGAATCTTGCAGAGGAAAATATAATTTTATCAGTGAAGGAGCCATTTCCGACCCTATAAATCATATATATTCTTGATCAGCATTAACAGGCGAATCTTTCTGGCCATCTCAGTTGCAAAACAGACATTTCTAATTTTTCAAAAAATTTAAGGGGTTACATCATTAAAATTGTGAAAAATCTAAAAAATAATTGGATTTCTTAAAACCTTAAATTTAGTATGCAGATTTGTTAAGCGCCAAACAACTAACACGGGAGCGGTTTCCGAATTGAAATTAATGCATTTTGACAAAGTTATGCGATTTTTAAACTTCGACTGTCCCAAAAAGTATTAAAAAATTATTAAGTAAAAAATTTCGATTTTAAGAATCTTGCAGAGGAAAATATAATTTTTATCAGTGAAGGAGCCATTTCCGACCCTATAAATCATATATTTCTTGATCAGCATTAACAGGCGAATCTTTCTGGCCATCTCAAGTTGCAAAACAGACATTTCTAATTTTTTCAAAAAATTTTAAGGGGTTCCATCATTAAAATTGTGAAAAATCTAAAAAATAATTGGATTTCTTAAAACTTAAATTTAGTATGCAGATTTGTTAAGCGCAAAACAACTAACGGAGCGGTTTCCGAATTGAAATTAATGCATTTTTGACAAAGTTATGCGATTTTAAACTTCGACTGTCCCAAAAAGTATAAAAAAATTATTAAGTAAAAATTTCGATTTTAGGAATCTTGCAGAGGAAAATATAATTTTTATCAGTGAAGGAGCCATTTCCGACCCTATAATCATATATTCTTGATCAGCATTAACAGGCGAATCTTTCTGGCCATCTCAAGTTGCAAAACAGACATTTCTAATTTTTTCAAAAAATTTAAGGGGTTCATCATTAAATTGTGAAAAATCTAAAAAATAATTGGATTTCTTAAAACCTTAAATTTAGTATGCAGATTTGTTAAGCGCAAACAACTAACGGGAGCGGTTTCCGAATTGAAATTAATGCATTTTTGACAAAGTTATGCGATTTTTAAACTTCGACTGTCCCAAAAAGTATAAAAAAATTATTAAGTAAAAATTTCGATTTTAAGAATCTTGCAGAGGAAAATATAATTTTTATCAGTGAAGGAGCCATTTCCGACCCTATAAATCATATATATTCTTGATCAGCATTAACAGGCGAATCTTTCTGGCCATCTCAAGTTGCAAAACAGACATTTCTAATTTTTTCAAAAAATTTTAAGGGGTTCCATCATTAAAATTGTGAAAAATCTAAAAAATAATTGGATTTCTTAAAACCTTAAATTTAGTATGCAGATTTGTTAAGCGCCAAACAACTAACACGGGAGCGGTTTCCGAATTGAAATTAATGCATTTTTGACAAAGTTATGCGATTTTTAAACTTCGACTGTCCCAAAAAGTATAAAAATTATTAAGTAAAAATTTCGATTTTAGGAATCTTGCAGAGGAAAATATAATTTTTATCAGTGAAGGAGCCATTTCCGACCCTATAAATCATATATATTCTTGATCAGCATTAACAGGCGAATCTTTCTGGCCATCTCAAGTTGCAAAACAGACATTTCTAAATTTTTTCAAAAATTTTAAGGGTTACATCATTAAAATTGTGAAAAATCTAAAAAATAATTGGATTTCTTAAAACCTTAAATTTAGTATGCAGATTTGTTAAGCGCCAAACAACTAACACGGGAGCGGTTTCCGAATTGAAATTAATGCATTTTTGACAAAGTTATGCGATTTTTAAACTTCGACTGTCCCAAAAAGTATAAAAATTATTAAGTAAAATTTCGATTTTAGGAATCTTGCAGAGGAAAATATAATTTTTATCAGTGAAGGAGCCATTTCCGACCCTATAAATCATATATATTCTTGATCAGCATTAACAGGCGAATCTTTCTGGCCATCTCAAGTTGCAAAACAGACATTTCTAATTTTTTCAAAAAATTTTAAGGGGTTACATCATTAAAATTGTGAAAAATCTAAAAAATAATTGGATTTCTTAAAACCTTAAATTTAGTATGCAGATTTGTTAAGCGCAAACAACTAACACGGGAGCGGTTTCCGAATTGAAATTAATGCATTTTTGACAAAGTTATGCGATTTTAAACTTCGACTGTCCCAAAAAATATAAAAAAATTATTAAGTAAAAATTTCGATTTTAGGAATCTTGCAGAGGAAAATATAATTTTTATCAGTGAAGGAGCCATTTCCGACCCTATAAATCATATATATTCTTGATCAGCATTAACAGGCGAATCTTTCTGGCCATCTCAGTTGCAAAACAGACATTTTCAATTTTTTCAAAAAATTTAAGGGGTTACATCATTAAAATTGTGAAAAATCTAAAAAATAATTGGATTTCTTAAAACCTTAAATTTAGTATGCAGATTTGTTAAGCGCCAAACAACTAACACGGGAGCGGTTTCCGAATTGAAATTAATGCATTTTTGACAAAGTTATGCGATTTTTAAACTTCGACTGTCCCAAAAAATATTAAAAAAATTATTAAGTAAAAATTTCGATTTAGGAATCTTGCAGAGGAAAATATAATTTTTATCAGTGAAGGAGCCATTTCCGACCCTATAAATCATATATATTCTTGATCAGCATTAACAGGCGAATCTTTCTGGCCATCTCAGTTGCAAAACAGACATTTCTAATTTTTTCAAAAAATTTAAGGGGTTACATCATTAAAATTGTGAAAAATCTAAAAATAATTGGATTTCTTAAAATTAAATTTAGTATGCAGATTTGTTAAGCGCAAACAACTAACACGGGAGCGGTTTCCGAATTGAAATTAATGCATTTTTGACAAAGTTATGCGATTTTTAAACTTCGACTGTCCCAAAAATATTAAAAAATTATTAAGTAAAAATTTCGATTTTAGGAATCTTGCAGAGGAAAATATAATTTTATCAGTGAAGGAGCCATTTCCGACCCTATAAATCATATATATTCTTGATCAGCATTAACAGGCGAATCTTTCTGGCCATCTCAAGTTGCAAAACAGACATTTCTAATTTTTTCAAAAAATTTAAGGGGTTACATCATTAAAATTGTGAAAAATCTAAAAATAATTGGATTTCTTAAAACCTTAAATTTAGTATGCAGATTTGTTAAGCGCAAACAACTAACGGGAGCGGTTTCCGAATTGAAATTAATGCATTTTTGACAAAGTTATGCGATTTTTAAACTTCGACTGTCCCAAAAAATATAAAAAAATTATTAAGTAAAAATTTCGATTTTAGGAATCTTGCAGAGGAAAATATAATTTTATCAGTGAAGGAGCCATTTCCGACCCTATAAATCATATATATTCTTGATCAGCATTAACAGGCGAATCTTTCTGGCCATCTCAGTTGCAAAACAGACATTTCTAATTTTTTCAAAAAAATTTAAGGGGTTACATCATTAAAATTGTGAAAAATCTAAAAAATAATTGGATTCTTAAAATTAAATTTAGTATGCAGATTTGTTAAGCGCCAAACAACTAACACGGGAGCGGTTTCCGAATTGAAATTAATGCATTTTTGACAAAGTTATGCGATTTTTAAACTTCGACTGTCCCAAAAAGTATAAAAAATTATAAGTAAAAAATTTCGATTTTAGGAATCTTGCAGAGGAAAATATAATTTTTTCAGTGAAGGAGCCATTTCCGACCCTATAAATCATATATATTCTTGATCAGCATTAACAGGCGAATCTTTCTGGCCATCTCAAGTTGCAAAACAGACATTTCTAATTTTTTCAAAAAATTTTAAGGGTTACATCATTAAAATTGTGAAAAATCTAAAAAATAATTGGATTTCTTAAAACCTTAAATTTAGTATGCAGATTTGTTAAGCGCCAAACAACTAACACGGGAGCGGTTTCCGAATTGAAATTAATGCATTTTTGACAAAGTTATGCGATTTTTAAACTTCGACTGTCCCAAAAATATAAAAAATTATTAAGTAAAAAATTTCGATTTTAGGAATCTTGCAGAGGAAAATATAATTTTTATCAGTGAAGGAGCCATTTCCGACCCTATAAATCATATATATTCTTGATCAGCATTAACAGGCGAATCTTTCTGGCCATCTCAAGTTGCAAAACAGACATTTCTAATTTTTTCAAAAAATTTTAAGGGGTTACATCATTAAAATTGTGAAAAATCTAAAAATAATTGGATTTCTTAAAACCTTAAATTTAGTATGCAGATTTGTTAAGCGCCAAACAACTAACACGGGAGCGGTTTCCGAATTGAAATTAATGCATTTTTGACAAAGTTATGCGATTTTTAAACTTCGACTGTCCCAAAAATATAAAAAATTATTAAGTAAAATTTCGATTTTAGGAATCTTGCAGAGGAAAATATAATTTTATCAGTGAAGGAGCCATTTCCGACCCTATAAATCATATATATTCTTGATCAGCATTAACAGGCGAATCTTTCTGGCCATCTCAGTTGCAAAACAGACATTTCTAATTTTTTCAAAAAAATTTAAGGGGTTACATCATTAAAATTGTGAAAAATCTAAAAAATAATTGGATTTCTTAAAACCTTAAATTTAGTATGCAGATTTGTTAAGCGCAAAACAACTAACACGGGAGCGGTTTCCGAATTGAAATTAATGCATTTTTGACAAAGTTATGCGATTTTTAAACTTCGACTGTCCCAAAAATATAAAAATTATTAAGTAAAAATTTCGATTTTAGAATCTTGCAGAGGAAATATAATTTTATCAGTGAAGGAGCCATTTCCGACCCTATAAATCATATATATTCTTGATCAGCATTAACAGGCGAATCTTTCTGGCCATCTCAGTTGCAAAACAGACATTTTCAATTTTTTCAAAAAATTTAAGGGGTTCATCATTAAAATTGTGAAAAATCTAAAAAATAATTGGATTTCTTAAAACCTTAAATTTAGTATGCAGATTTGTTAAGCGCCAAACAACTAACACGGGAGCGGTTTCCGAATTGAAATTAATGCATTTTTGACAAAGTTATGCGATTTTTAAACTTGACTGTCCCAAAAAATATAAAAAATTATTAAGTAAAAATTTCGATTTTAAGAATCTTGCAGAGGAAAATATAATTTTTATCAGTGAAGGAGCCATTTCCGACCCTATAAATCATATATATTCTTGATCAGCATTAACAGGCGAATCTTTCTGGCCATCTCAGTTGCAAAACAGACATTTCAATTTTTCAAAAAATTAAGGGGTTCATCATTAAAATTGTGAAAAATCTAAAAATAATTGGATTTCTTAAAATTAAATTTAGTATGCAGATTTGTTAAGCGCCAAACAACTAACACGGAGCGGTTTCCGAATTGAAATTAATGCATTTTTGACAAAGTTATGCGATTTTTAAACTTCGACTGTCCCAAAAATATTAAAAAATTATTAAGTAAAATTTCGATTTTAGGAATCTTGCAGAGGAAAATATAATTTTTATCAGTGAAGGAGCCATTTCCGACCCTATAAATCATATATATTCTTGATCAGCATTAACAGGCGAATCTTTCTGGCCATCTCAAGGCAAAACAGACATTTCAATTTTTTCAAAAAATTTTAAGGGGTTTCATTAAAATTGTGAAAAATCTAAAAAATAATTGGATTTCTTAAAAAAATTTAGTATGCAGATTTGTTAAGCGCAAACAACTAACACGGGAGCGGTTTCCGAATTGAAATTAATGCATTTTTGACAAAGTTATGCGATTTTTAAACTTTGACTGTCCCAAAAAATATTAAAAAATTATTAAGTAAAAATTTCGATTTTAGGAATCTTGCAGAGGAAAATATAATTTTATCAGTGAAGGAGCCATTTCCGACCCTATAAATCATATATATTCTTGATCAGCATTAACAGGCGAATCTTTCTGGCCATTGCAAAACAGACATTTCTAATTTTTTCAAAAAATTTAAGGGGTTACATCATTAAAATTGTGAAAAATCTAAAAAATAATTGGATTTCTTAAAATTAAATTTAGTATGCAGATTTGTTAAGCGCCAAACAACTAACACGGGCGGTTTCCGAATTGAAATTAATGCATTTTTGACAAAGTTATGCGATTTTTAAACTTCGACTGTCCCAAAAAATATAAAAAAATTATTAAGTAAAAATTTCGATTTTAAGAATCTTGCAGAGGAAAATATAATTTTATCAGTGAAGGAGCCATTTCCGACCCTATAAATCATATATATTCTTGATCAGCATTAACAGGCGAATCTTTCTGGCCATCAAGTTGCAAAACAGACATTTCAATTTTTTCAAAAAATTTAAGGGGTTACATCGTTAAAATTGTGAAAAATCTAAAAAAAATTGGATTTCTTAAAACCTTAAATTTAGTATGCAGATTTGTTAAGCGCCAAACAACTAACGGGAGCGGTTTCCGAATTGAAATTAATGCATTTTTGACAAAGTTATGCGATTTTTAAACTTCGACTGTCCCAAAAAATATAAAAAATTATTAAGTAAAATTTCGATTTTAGAATCTTGCAGAGGAAAATAATTTTTATCAGTGAAGGAGCCATTTCCGACCCTATAAATCATATATATTCTTGATCAGCATTAACAGGCGAATCTTTCTGGCCATCTCAGTTGCAAAACAGACATTTCAATTTTTCAAAAAAGGGTTACATCGTTAAAATTGTGAAAAATCTAAAAAATAATTGGATTTCTTAAAATTAAATTTAGTATGCAGATTTGTTAAGCGCAAAACAACTAACGGGAGCGGTTTCCGAATTGAAATTAATGCATTTTTGACAAAGTTATGCGATTTTTAAACTTCGACTGTCCCAAAAATATAAAAAATTATTAAGTAAAAATTTCGATTTTAAGAATCTTGCAGAGGAAAATATAATTTTTATCAGTGAAGGAGCCATTTCCGACCCTATAAATCATATATATTCTTGATCAGCATTAACAGGCGAATCTTTCTGGCCATCTCAGTTGCAAAACAGACATTTCAATTTTTTCAAAAAATTTAAGGGGTTACATCGTTAAAATTGTGAAAAATCTAAAAAATAATTGGATTTCTTAAAATTAAATTTAGTATGCAGATTTGTTAAGCGCCAAACAACTAACACGGAGCGGTTTCCGAATTGAAATTAATGCATTTTTGACAAAGTTATGCGATTTTTAAACTTCGACTGTCCCAAAAATATTAAAAAATTATTAAGTAAAAATTTCGATTTTAGGAATCTTGCAGAGGAAAATATAATTTTTATCAGTGAAGGAGCCATTTCCGACCCTATAAATCATATATATTCTTGATCAGCATTAACAGGCGAATCTTTCTGGCCATTGCAAACAGACATTTCTAATTTTTTCAAAAAATTTTAAGGGGTTACATCATTAAAATTGTGAAAAATCTAAAAAATAATTGGATTTCTTAAAATTAAATTTAGTATGCAGATTTGTTAAGCGCAAACAACTAACACGGGAGCGGTTTCCGAATTGAAATTAATGCATTTTTGACAAAGTTATGCGATTTTTAAACTTTGACTGTCCCAAAAATATAAAAATTATTAAGTAAAATTTCGATTTAAGAATCTTGCAGAGGAAAATATAATTTTTATCAGTGAAGGAGCCATTTCCGACCCTATAAATCATATATATTCTTGATCAGCATTAACAGGCGAATCTTTCTGGCCATCTCAGTTGCAAAACAGACATTTCAATTTTTTCAAAAAATTTAAAGGGTTACATCATTAAATTGTGAAAAATCTAAAAAATAATTGGATTTCTTAAAATTAAATTTAGTATGCAGATTTGTTAAGCGCAAACAACTAACACGGGAGCGGTTTCCGAATTGAAATTAATGCATTTTTGACAAAGTTATGCGATTTTTAAACTTCGACTGTCCCAAAAATATAAAAAAATTATTAAGTAAAAATTTCGATTTTAGGAATCTTGCAGAGGAAAATATAATTTTATCAGTGAAGGAGCCATTTCCGACCCTATAAATCATATATATTCTTGATCAGCATTAACAGGCGAATCTTTCTGGCCATCTCAGTTGCAAAACAGACATTTCTAATTTTTTCAAAAAATTTTAAGGGGTTACATCGTTAAAATTGTGAAAAATCTAAAAAATAATTGGATTTCTTAAAAATTAAATTTAGTATGCAGATTTGTTAAGCGCCAAACAACTAACACGGGAGCGGTTTCCGAATTGAAATTAATGCATTTTTGACAAAGTTATGCGATTTTTAAACTTCGACTGTCCCAAAAATATAAAAAATTATTAAGTAAAAAATTTCGATTTTAGGAATCTTGCAGAGGAAAATATAATTTTTATCAGTGAAGGAGCCATTTCCGACCCTATAAATCATATATATTCTTGATCAGCATTAACAGGCGAATCTTTCTGGCCATCTCAGTTGCAAAACAGACATTTCTAATTTTTTCAAAAAAAGGGTTACATCATTAAAATTGTGAAAAATCTAAAAAATAATTGGATTTCTTAAAACCTTAAATTAGTATGCAGATTTGTTAAGCGCCAAACAACTAACACGGGAGCGGTTTCCGAATTGAAATTAATGCATTTTTGACAAAGTTATGCGATTTTTAAACTTCGACTGTCCCAAAAATATAAAAATTATTAAGTAAAATTTCGATTTTAGGAATCTTGCAGAGGAAAATAATTTTTATCAGTGAAGGAGCATTTCCGACCCTATAAATCATATATATTCTTGATCAGCATTAACAGGCGAATCTTTCTGGCCATCTCAGTTGCAAAAGACATTTCAATTTTTTCAAAAATTTTAAGGGGTTACATCATTAAAATTGTGAAAAATCTAAAAAATAATTGGATTTCTTAAAACCTTAAATTTAGTATGCAGATTTGTTAAGCGCAAACAACTAACACGGAGCGGTTTCCGAATTGAAATTAATGCATTTTTGACAAAGTTATGCGATTTTTAAACTTCGACTGTCCCAAAAATATAAAAAATTATTAAGTAAAAATTTCGATTTTAGGAATCTTGCAGAGGAAAATATAATTTTTATCAGTGAAGGAGCCATTTCCGACCCTATAAATCATATATATTCTTGATCAGCATTAACAGGCGAATCTTTCTGGCCATCTCAGTTGCAAAACAGACATTTCTAATTTTTTCAAAAAATTTAAGGGGTTACATCATTAAAATTGTGAAAAATCTAAAAAATAATTGGATTTCTTAAAATTAAATTTAGTATGCAGATTTGTTAAGCGCAAACAACTAACACGGGAGCGGTTTCCGAATTGAAATTAATGCATTTTTGACAAAGTTATGCGATTTTTAAACTTCGACTGTCCCAAAAAAAAAAAATTATTAAGTAAAAATTTCGATTTTAGGAATCTTGCAGAGGAAAATATAATTTTATCAGTGAAGGAGCCATTTCCGACCCTATAAATCATATATATTCTTGATCAGCATTAACAGGCGAATCTTTCTGGCCATCTCAGTTGCAAAACAGACATTTCTAATTTTTTCAAAAAATTTTAAGGGGTTACATCGTTAAAATTGTGAAAAATCTAAAAAATAATTGGATTTCTTAAAACCTTAAATTTAGTATGCAGATTTGTTAAGCGCAAACAACTAACACGGGAGCGGTTTCCGAATTGAAATTAATGCATTTTTGACAAAGTTATGCGATTTTTAAACTTGACTGTCCCAAAAAATATTAAAAAAATTATTAAGTAAAAATTTCGATTTTAGGAATCTTGCAGAGGAAAATATAATTTTTATCAGTGAAGGAGCCATTTCCGACCCTATAAATCATATATATTCTTGATCAGCATTAACAGGCGAATCTTTCTGGCCATCTCAGTTGCAAAACAGACATTTCTAATTTTTTCAAAAAATAAGGGTTCCATCATTAAAATTGTGAAAAATCTAAAAAATAATTGGATTTCTTAAAACCTTAAATTTAGTATGCAGATTTGTTAAGCGCAAACAACTAACGGGAGCGGTTTCCGAATTGAAATTAATGCATTTTTGACAAAGTTATATTTTTAAACTTTGACTGTCCCAAAAATATTAAAAAATTATTAAGTAAAATTTCGATTTTAGGAATCTTGCAGAGGAAAATATAATTTTTATCAGTGAAGGAGCCATTTCCGACCCTATAAATCATATATATTCTTGATCAGCATTAACAGGCGAATCTTTCTGGCCATCTCAAGTTGCAAAACAGACATTTCTAATTTTTTCAAAAAATTTTAAGGGTTACATCATTAAAATTGTGAAAAATCTAAAAATAATTGGATTTCTTAAAACCTTAAATTTAGTATGCAGATTTGTTAAGCGCAAACAACTAACAGGGAGCGGTTTCCGAATTGAAATTAATGCATTTTTGACAAAGTTATGCGATTTTTAAACTTCGACTGTCCCAAAAATATAAAAAAATTATTAAGTAAAAATTTCGATTTTAGGAATCTTGCAGAGGAAAATATAATTTTATCAGTGAAGGAGCCATTTCCGACCCTATAAATCATATATATTCTTGATCAGCATTAACAGGCGAATCTTTCTGGCCATCTCAGTTGCAAAACAGACATTTCTAATTTTTTCAAAAAAATTTAAGGGGTTACATCATTAAAATTGTGAAAAATCTAAAAAATAATTGGATTTCTTAAAACCTTAAATTTAGTATGCAGATTTGTTAAGCGCAAACAACTAACAGGGAGCGGTTTCCGAATTGAAATTAATGCATTTTGACAAAGTTATGATTTTTAAACTTCGACTGTCCCAAAAATATAAAAAAATTATTAAGTAAAATTTCGATTTTAAGAATCTTGCAGAGGAAAATATAATTTTTATCAGTGAAGGAGCCATTTCCGACCCTATAAATCATATATATTCTTGATCAGCATTAACAGGCGAATCTTTCTGGCCATCTCAGTTGCAAAACAGACATTTTAATTTTTTCAAAAATTTAAGGGTTCCATCATTAAAATTGTGAAAAATCTAAAAATAATTGGATTTCTTAAAACCTTAAATTTAGTATGCAGATTTGTTAAGCGCCAAACAACTAACACGGGAGCGGTTTCCGAATTGAAATTAATGCATTTTTGACAAAGTTATGCGATTTTTAAACTTTGACTGTCCCAAAAATATTAAAAAATTATTAAGTAAAAATTTCGATTTTAGGAATCTTGCAGAGGAAAATATAATTTTTATCAGTGAAGGAGCCATTTCCGACCCTATAAATCATATATATTCTTGATCAGCATTAACAGGCGAATCTTTCTGGCCATCTCAGTTGCAAAACAGACATTTCTAATTTTTTCAAAAAATTTAAGGGGTTACATCATTAAAATTGTGAAAAATCTAAAAATAATTGGATTTCTTAAAATTAAATTTAGTATGCAGATTTGTTAAGCGCCAAACAACTAACGGGAGCGGTTTCCGAATTGAAATTAATGCATTTTTGACAAAGTTATGCGATTTTTAAACTTCGACTGTCCCAAAAATATTAAAAATTATTAAGTAAAATTTCGATTTTAGGAATCTTGCAGAGGAAAATATAATTTTATCAGTGAAGGAGCCATTTCCGACCCTATAAATCATATATATTCTTGATCAGCATTAACAGGCGAATCTTTCTGGCCATCTCAGTTGCAAAACAGACATTTCTAATTTTTTCAAAAAATTTTAAGGGGTTACATCATTAAAATTGTGAAAAATCTAAAAAATAATTGGATTTCTTAAAACCTTAAATTTAGTATGCAGATTTGTTAAGCGCCAAACAACTAACACGGGAGCGGTTTCCGAATTGAAATTAATGCATTTTGACAAAGTTATGCGATTTTAAACTTCGACTGTCCCAAAAATATTAAAAAATTATTAAGTAAAATTTCGATTTTAGGAATCTTGCAGAGGAAAATATAATTTTATCAGTGAAGGAGCCATTTCCGACCCTATAAATCATATATATTCTTGATCAGCATTAACAGGCGAATCTTTCTGGCCATCTCAGTTGCAAAACAGACATTTCTAATTTTTTCAAAAAATTTAAGGGGTTACATCATTAAAATTGTGAAAAATCTAAAAAATAATTGGATTTCTTAAAACCTTAAATTTAGTATGCAGATTTGTTAAGCGCAAACAACTAACACGGGAGCGGTTTCCGAATTGAAATTAATGCATTTTTGACAAAGTTATGCGATTTTTAAACTTCGACTGTCCCAAAATATAAAAAATTATTAAGTAAAAATTTCGATTTTAGGAATCTTGCAGAGGAAAATATAATTTTTATCAGTGAAGGAGCCATTTCCGACCTATAAATCATATATATTCTTGATCAGCATTAACAGGCGAATCTTTCTGGCCATCTCAGTTGCAAAACAGACATTTCTAATTTTTTCAAAAAATTTTAAGGGTTACATCATTAAAATTGTGAAAAATCTAAAAAATAATTGGATTTCTTAAAACCTTAAATTTAGTATGCAGATTTGTTAAGCGCAAACAACTAACACGGGAGCGGTTTCCGAATTGAAATTAATGCATTTTTGACAAAGTTATGCGATTTTTAAACTTCGACTGTCCCAAAAAAAAAATTATTAAGTAAAATTTCGATTTTAGGAATCTTGCAGAGGAAAATATAATTTTTATCAGTGAAGGAGCCATTTCCGACCCTATAAATCATATATATTCTTGATCAGCATTAACAGGCGAATCTTTCTGGCCATCTCAAGTTGCAAAACAGACATTTCTAATTTTTTCAAAAAATTTTAAGGGTTACATCATTAAAATTGTGAAAAATCTAAAAAATAATTGGATTTCTTAAAACCTTAAATTTAGTATGCAGATTTGTTAAGCGCCAAACAACTAACACGGAGCGGTTTCCGAATTGAAATTAATGCATTTTTGACAAAAGTTGCGATTTTTAAACTTCGACTGTCCCAAAAATATTAAAAAATTATTAAGTAAAATTTCGATTTTAAGAATCTTGCAGAGGAAAATATAATTTTATCAGTGAAGGAGCCATTTCCGACCCTATAAATCATATATATTCTTGATCAGCATTAACAGGCGAATCTTTCTGGCCATCTCAGTTGCAAAACAGACATTTCTAATTTTTCAAAAAATTTTAAGGGGTTCATCATTAAAATTGTGAAAAATCTAAAAAATAATTGGATTTCTTAAAACCTTAAATTTAGTATGCAGATTTGTTAAGCGCCAAACAACTAACACGGGAGCGGTTTCCGAATTGAAATTAATGCATTTTTGACAAAGTTATGCGATTTTTAAACTTCGACTGTCCCAAAAATATTAAAAAATTATTAAGTAAAAATTTCGATTTTAGGAATCTTGCAGAGGAAAATATAATTTTTATCAGTGAAGGAGCCATTTCCGACCCTATAAATCATATATTCTTGATCAGCATTAACAGGCGAATCTTTCTGGCCATCTCAAGTTGCAAAACAGACATTTCTAATTTTTCAAAAATTTAAGGGGTTCCATCATTAAAATTGTGAAAAATCTAAAAAATAATTGGATTTCTTAAACCTTAAATTTAGTATGCAGATTTGTTAAGCGCCAACAACTAACCGGGAGCGGTTTCCGAATTGAAATTAATGCATTTTGACAAAGTTATGCGATTTTTAAACTTCGACTGTCCCAAAAGTATTAAAAATTATTAAGTAAATTTCCATTTTAGGAATCTTGCAGAGGAATATAATTTTTTTATCAGTGAAGGAGCCATTTCGACCCTATAAATCATATATATTCTGATCAGCATTAACAGGCGAATCTTTCTGGCCATCTCAAGTTGCAAACAGACATTTTCTAATTTTTTCAAAAAATTTTAAGGGGTTACATCATTAAATTGTGAAAAATCTAAAAATAATTGGATTTCTTAAAACCTTAAATTTAGTATGCAGATTTGTTAAGCGCCAACAACTAACAGGAGCGGTTTCCGAATTGAAATTAGTGCATTTTTGACAAAGTTATGCGATTTTTAAACTTCGACTGTCCCAAAAATATTAAAAAATTATTAAGTAAAATTTCGATTTTAGAATCTTGCAGAGGAAAATATAATTTTTATCAGTGAAGGAGCCATTTCCGACCCTATAAATCATATATATTCTTGATCAGCATTAACAGGCGAATCTTTCTGGCCATCTCAGTTGCAAAACAGACATTTCTAATTTTTTCAAAAAATTTTAAGGGGTTACATCATTAAAATTGTGAAAAATCTAAAAAATAATTGGATTTCTTAAAACCTTAAATTTAGTATGCAGATTTGTTAAGCGCAAACAACTAACACGGGAGCGGTTTCCGAATTGAAATTAATGCATTTTTGACAAAGTTATGCGATTTTTAAACTTCGACTGTCCCAAAAAGTATAAAAAATTATTAAGTAAAATTTCGATTTGGAATCTTGCAGAGGAAAATATAATTTTTATCAGTGAAGGAGCCATTTTCCGACCCTATAAATCATATATATTCTTGATCAGCATTAACAGGCGAATCTTTCTGGCCATCTCAGTTGCAAAACAGACATTTCTAATTTTTTCAAAAAATTTAAGGGGTTACATCATTAAAATTGTGAAAAATCTAAAAATAATTGGATTTCTTAAAACCTTAAATTTAGTATGCAGATTTGTTAAGCGCCAAACAACTAACACGGGAGCGGTTTCCGAATTGAAATTAATGCATTTTTGACAAAGTTATGCGATTTTTAAACTTCGACTGTCCCAAAAATATTAAAAAATTATTAAGTAAAAATTTCGATTTTAGGAATCTTGCAGAGGAAAATATAATTTTTATCAGTGAAGGAGCCATTTCCGACCCTATAAATCATATATATTCTTGATCAGCATTAACAGGCGAATCTTTCTGGCCATCTCAGTTGCAAAACAGACATTTCTAATTTTTCAAAAATTTTAAGGGGTTCCATCATTAAAATTGTGAAAAATCTAAAAATAATTGGATTTCTTAAAACCTTAAATTTAGTATGCAGATTTGTTAAGCGCCAACAACTAACAGGGAGCGGTTTCCGAATTGAAATTAATGCATTTTTGACAAAGTTATGCGATTTTTAAACTTCGACTGTCCCAAAAAGTATAAAAATTATTAAGTAAAAATTTCGATTTTAGGAATCTTGCAGAGGAAAATATAATTTTATCAGTGAAGGAGCCATTTCCGACCCTATAAATCATATATATTCTTGATCAGCATTAACAGGCGAATCTTTCTGGCCATCTCAAGTTGCAAAACAGACATTTCTAATTTTTTCAAAAATTTTAAGGGGTTACATCATTAAAATTGTGAAAAATCTAAAAAATAATTGGATTTCTTAAAACCTTAAATTTAGTATGCAGATTTGTTAAGCGCAAACAACTAACACGGAGCGGTTTCCGAATTGAAATTAATGCATTTTTGACAAAGTTATGCGATTTTTAAACTTCGACTGTCCCAAAAATATAAAAAATTATTAAGTAAAAATTCGATTTTAGGAATCTTGCAGAGGAAAATATAATTTTTATCAGTGAAGGAGCCATTTCCGACCCTATAAATCATATATATTCTTGATCAGCATTAACAGGCGAATCTTTCTGGCCATCTCAGTTGCAAAACAGACATTTCTAATTTTTTCAAAAATTTTAAGGGGTTCATCATTAAAATTGTGAAAAATCTAAAAAATAATGGATTTCTTAAAACCTTAAATTTAGTATGCAGATTTGTTAAGCGCCAAACAACTAACACGGGAGCGGTTTCCGAATTGAAATTAATGCATTTTTGACAAAGTTATGCGATTTTTAAACTTCGACTGTCCCAAAAAGTATTAAAAATTATTAAGTAAAAATTCGATTTTAGAATCTTGCAGAGGAAAATATAATTTTTATCAGTGAAGGAGCCATTTCCGACCCTATAAATCATATATATTCTTGATCAGCATTAACAGGCGAATCTTTCTGGCCATCTCAATTGCAAAACAGACATTTCAATTTTTTCAAAAATTTAAGGGGTTCCATCATTAAAATTGTGAAAAATCTAAAAAATAATTGGATTTCTTAAAACCTTAAATTTAGTATGCAGATTTGTTAAGCGCCAACTAACACGGGAGCGGTTTCCGAATTGAAATTAATGCATTTTTGACAAAGTTATGCGATTTTTAAACTTCGACTGTCCCAAAAATATAAAAATTATTAAGTAAAAATTTCGATTTTAGGAATCTTGCAGAGGAAAATATAATTTTTATCAGTGAAGGAGCCATTTCCGACCCTATAATCATATATATTCTTGATCAGCATTAACAGGCGAATCTTTCTGGCCATCTCAGTTGCAAAACAGACATTTCTAATTTTTTCAAAAAAAGGGGTTACATCATTAAAATTGTGAAAAATCTAAAAAATAATTGGATTCTTCTTAAAACCTTAAATTTAGTATGCAGATTTGTTAAGCGCAAACAACTAACACGGGAGCGGTTTCCGAATTGAAATTAATGCATTTTTGACAAAGTTATGCGATTTTTAACTTCGACTGTCCCAAAAATTAAAAATTATTAAGTAAAAATTTCGATTTTAGGAATCTTGCAGAGGAAAATATAATTTTTATCAGTGAAGGAGCCATTTCCGACCCTATAAATCATATATATTCTTGATCAGCATTAACAGGCGAATCTTTCTGGCCATCTCATTGCAAAACAGACATTTCTAATTTTTTCAAAAATTTAAGGGGTTCCATCATTAAAATTGTGAAAAATCTAAAAAATAATTGGATTTCTTAAAATTAAATTTAGTATGCAGATTTGTTAAGCGCAAACAACTAACACAGCGGTTTCCGAATTGAAATTAATGCATTTTTGACAAAGTTATGCGATTTTTAAACTTCGACTGTCCCAAAAATTAAAAAAATTATTAAGTAAAAATTTCGATTTTAGGAATCTTGCAGAGGAAATATAATTTTTATCAGTGAAGGAGCCATTTCCGACCCTATAAATCATATATATTCTTGATCAGCATTAACAGGCGAATCTTTCTGGCCATCTCAGTTGCAAAACAGACATTTCTAATTTTTTCAAAAAATTTAAGGGGTTACATCATTAAAATTGTGAAAAATCTAAAAATAATTGGATTTCTTAAAACCTTAAATTTAGTATGCAGATTTGTTAAGCGCAAACAAACTAACGGGAGCGGTTTCCGAATTGAAATTAATGCATTTTTGACAAAGTTATGCGATTTTTAAACTTTGACTGTCCCAAAAAGTATTAAAAAATTATTAAGTAAAATTTCGATTTTAGGAATCTTGCAGAGGAAAATATAATTTTTATCAGTGAAGGAGCCATTTCCGACCCTATAAATCATATATATTCTTGATCAGCATTAACAGGCGAATCTTTCTGGCCATCTCAGTTGCAAAACAGACATTTTAATTTTTTCAAAAAAAATTTTAAGGGGTTCCATCATTAAAATTGTGAAAAATCTAAAAAATAATTGGATTTCTTAAAACTTAAATTTAGTATGCAGATTTGTTAAGCGCAAAAACTAACACGGAGCGGTTTCCGAATTGAAATTAATGCATTTTTGACAAAGTTATGCGATTTTTAAACTTTGACTGTCCCAAAAATAAAAATTATTAAGTAAAAATTTCGATTTTAGGAATCTTGCAGAGGAAAATATAATTTTATCAGTGAAGGAGCCATTTCCGACCCTATAAATCATATATATTCTTGATCAGCATTAACAGGCGAATCTTTCTGGCCATCTCAGTTGCAAAACAGACATTTCAATTTTTTCAAAAAATTTTAAGGGTATCGTTAAAATTGTGAAAAATCTAAAAAATAATTGGATTTCTTAAAACCTTAAATTTAGTATGCAGATTTGTTAAGCGCAAACAACTAACACGGAGCGGTTTCCGAATTGAAATTAATGCATTTTTGACAAAGTTATGCGATTTTTAAACTTGACTGTCCCAAAAATATTAAAAAATTATTAAGTAAAAATTTCGATTTTAGGAATCTTGCAGAGGAAAATATAATTTTTATCAGTGAAGGAGCCATTTCCGACCCTATATATATATATCTTGATCAGCATTAACAGGCGAATCTTTCTGGCCATCTCAAGTTGCAAAACAGACATTAATTTTTTCAAAAAATTTTAAGGGGTTACATCATTAAAATTGTGAAAAATCTAAAAAATAATTGGATTTCTTAAAACCTTAAATTTAGTATGCAGATTTGTTAAGCGCCAAACAACTAACACGGAGCGGTTTCCGAATTGAAATTAATGCATTTTTGACAAAGTTATGCGATTTTTAAACTTCGACTGTCCCAAAAATATTAAAAATTATTAAGTAAAAATTTCGATTTTAGGAATCTTGCAGAGGAAAATATAATTTTTATCAGTGAAGGAGCCATTTCCGACCCTATAAATCATATATATTCTTGATCAGCATTAACAGGCGAATCTTTCTGGCCATCTCAGTTGCAAAACAACATTTCTAATTTTTTCAAAAAATTTTAAGGGGTTCCATCGTTAAAATTGTGAAAAATCTAAAAAATAATTGGATTTCTTAAAACCTTAAATTTAGTATGCAGATTTGTTAAGCGCCAAACAACTAACGGGAGCGGTTTCCGAATTGAAATTAATGCATTTTTGACAAAGTTATGCGATTTTTAAACTTGACTGTCCCAAAAAATATTAAAAAATTATTAAGTAAAATTTCGATTTTAGAATCTTGCAGAGGAATAATTTTTTATCAGTGAAGGAGCCATTTCCGACCCTATAAATCATATATATTCTTGATCAGCATTAACAGGCGAATCTTTCTGGCCATCTCAGTTGCAAAACAGACATTTCTAATTTTTTCAAAAAATTTTAAGGGTTACATCATTAAAATTGTGAAAAATCTAAAAAATAATTGGATTTCTTAAAATTAAATTTAGTATGCAGATTTGTTAAGCGCCAAACAACTAACACGGAGCGGTTTCCGAATTGAAATTAATGCATTTTTGACAAAGTTATGCGATTTTTAAACTTCGACTGTCCCAAAAAATAAAAAATTATTAAGTAAAATTTCGATTTTAGGAATCTTGCAGAGGAAAATATAATTTTTATCAGTGAAGGAGCCATTTCCGACCCTATAAATCATATATATTCTTGATCAGCATTAACAGGCGAATCTTTCTGGCCATCTCAGTTGCAAAACAGACATTTCTAATTTTTTCAAAAAATTTTAAGGGTTACATCATTAAAATTGTGAAAAATCTAAAAAATAATTGGATTTCTTAAAACCTTAAATTTAGTATGCAGATTTGTTAAGCGCCAAACAACTAACAGGGAGCGGTTTCCGAATTGAAATTAATGCATTTTTGACAAAGTTATGCGATTTTAAACTTCGACTGTCCCAAAAATATTAAAAAATTATTAAGTAAAAATTTCGATTTAGGAATCTTGCAGAGGAAAATATAATTTTTATCAGTGAAGGAGCCATTTCCGACCCTATAAATCATATATATATTCTTGATCAGCATTAACAGGCGAATCTTTCTGGCCATCTCAGTTGCAAAACAGACATTTCTAATTTTTTCAAAAAATTTAAGGGGTTACATCATTAAAATTGTGAAAAATCTAAAAAATAATTGGATTTCTTAAAACCTTAAATTTAGTATGCAGATTTGTTAAGCGCCAAACAACTAACACGGGAGCGGTTTCCGAATTGAAATTAATGCATTTTTGACAAAGTTATGCGATTTTTAAACTTCGACTGTCCCAAAAATATTAAAAAAAATTAAGTAAAATTTCGATTTTAGGAATCTTGCAGAGGAAAATATAATTTTTTCAGTGAAGGAGCCATTTCCGACCCTATAAATCATATATATTCTTGATCAGCATTAACAGGCGAATCTTTCTGGCCATCTCAGTTGCAAAACAGACATTTCTAATTTTTTCAAAAATTTTAAGGGGTTACATCATTAAAATTGTGAAAAATCTAAAAAAATAATTGGATTTCTTAAAACCTTAAATTTAGTATGCAGATTTGTTAAGCGCCAAACAACTAACACGGGAGCGGTTTCCGAATTGAAATTAATGCATTTTTGACAAAGTTATGCGATTTTAAACTTTGACTGTCCCAAAAATATAAAAAATTATTAAGTAAAAATTTCGATTTTAGGAATCTTGCAGAGGAAAATATAATTTTTATCAGTGAAGGAGCCATTTCCGACCCTATAAATCATATATATTCTTGATCAGCATTAACAGGCGAATCTTTCTGGCCATCTCAGTTGCAAAACAGACATTTCTAATTTTTTCAAAAAAATTTAAGGGTTACATCATTAAAATTGTGAAAATCTAAAAAATAATTGGATTTCTTAAAACCTTAAATTTAGTATGCAGATTTGTTAAGCGTCAAACAACTAACACGGGAGCGGTTTCCGAATTGAAATTAATGCATTTTGACAAAGTTATGAGATTTTTAAACTT
>NW_018366543.1:0-24377 GCF_002093755.2 Drosophila serrata
TTAAGGGGTTACATCGTTAAAATTGTGAAAAACTAAAAAATAATTGGATTCTTAGAAGTAAATTTGGTATGCAGATTTGTTAAGCGCCAAACAACTAACGCAGGAGCGGTTTCTGAATTGAAATTAAGGCATGTTTGACAAAGTTATGCGATTTTTAAACATTGACTGTCCCTAAAAAATACTAAAACATTGTCAAGTAAATCGTTCGATTTAATGAATCTTGCAGAGGAAAATATAATTTTAATCAGTGAAGGAGCCATTTCCGACCCTATAAAGCATATATATTCTTGATCAGCATTAACTGGCGAATCTTTCTGGCCACCTCAGGTAGCAAAACAACGTTTCCAATTTTTTCAAAAAAATTAAAGGGTTACATCGTTAAAATTGTGAAAAATCTAAAAAATAATTGGATTCTTAAGAAGTAAAATTTGGTATGCAGATTTGTTAAGCGCAAACAACTAACGCAGGAGCGGTTTCTGAATTGAAATTAAGGCATGTTTGACAAAGTTATGCGATTTTTAAACATTGACTGTCCCTAAAAATACTAAAACATTGTCAAGTAAATCGTTCGATTGAAATCTTGCAGAGGAAATATAATTTTAATCAGTGAAGGAGCCATTTCCGACCCTATAAAGCATATATATTCTTGATCAGCATTAACTGGCGAATCTTTCTGGCCACCTCAGGTAGCAAAACAAACGTTTCCAATTTTTTCAAAAAATTAAAGGGTTACATCGTTAAAATTGTGAAAAATCTAAAAAATAATTGGATTTCTTAAGAAGTAAAATTTGGTATGCAGATTTGTTAAGCGCCAAACAACTAACGCAGGAGCGGTTTCTGAATTGAAATTAAGGCATGTTTGACAAAGTTATGCGATTTTTAAACATTGACTGTCCCTAAAAATACTAAAACATTGTCAAGTAAATCGTTCGATTTAATGAATCTTGCAGAGGAAAATATAATTTTAATCAGTGAAGGAGCCATTTCCGACCCTATAAAGCATATATATTCTTGATCAGCATTAGCTGGCGAATCTTCTGGCCACCTCAAGGTAGCAAAACAAACGTTTCCAATTTTTTCAAAAAAATTAAAGGGGTTACATCGTTAAAATTGTGAAAAATCTAAAAAAATATTGGATTTAGAAGTAAAATTTGGTATGCAGATTTGTTAAGCGCCAAACAACTAACGCAGGAGCGGTTTCTGAATTGAAATTAAGGCATGTTTGACAAAGTTATGCGATTTTTAAACATTGACTGTCCCTAAAAATACTAAAACATTGTCAAGTAAATCGTTCGATTTAATGAATCTTGCAGAGGAAATATAATTTTAATCAGTGAAGGAGCCATTTCCGACCCTATAAAGCATATATATTCTTGATCAGCATTAACTGGCGAATCTTTCTGGCCACCTCAGGTAGCAAACAAACGTTTCCAATTTTTTCAAAAAAATTAAAGGGTTACATCGTTAAAATTGTGAAAAATCTAAAAAATAATTGGATTTCTTAAGAAGTAAAATTTGGTATGCAGATTTGTTAAGCGCCAAACAACTAACGCAGGAGCGGTTTCTGAATTGAAATTAAGGCATGTTTGACAAAGTTATGCGATTTTTAAACATTGACTGTCCCTAAAAATACTAAAACATTGTCAAGTAAATCGTTCGATTTAATGAATCTTGCAGAGGAAAATATAATTTTAATCAGTGAAGGAGCCATTTCCGACCCTATAAAGCATATATATTCTTGATCAGCATTAACTGGCGAATCTTTCTGGCCACCTCAGGTAGCAAAACAAACGTTTCCAATTTTTTCAAAAAAATTAAAGGGTTACATCGTTAAAATTGTGAAAAATCTAAAAATAATTGGATTTCTTAAGAAGTAAAATTTGGTTATGCAGATTTGTTAAGCCCAAACAACTAACGCAGGAGCGGTTTCTGAATTGAAATTAAGGCATGTTTGACAAAGTTATGCGATTTTTAAACATTGACTGTCCTAAAATATAAAACATTGTCAAGGAAAACGTTCGATTTAATGAATCTTGCAGAGGAAAATATAATTTTAATCAGTGAGGAGCCATTTCGACCCTATAAAGCAATATATATCTTGATCAGCATTAACTGGCGAATCTTCTGGCACCTCAGTAGCAAAACAAACGTTTCCAATTTTTCAAAAAAAATTAAAGGGTTACTCGTTAAAATTGTGAAAATCTAAAAAATAATTGGATTTCTTCAGAAGTAAAATTGGTATGCAGATTGTTAAGCGCCAAACAACTAACGCAGGAGCGGTTTCTGATTGAAATTAAGGCATGTTTGACAAAGTTATGCGATTTTAAACATTGACTGTCCCTAAAAATACTAAACATTGTCAAGTAAATCGATTCGATTAATGAATCTGCAGAGGAAAATATAATTTTAATCAGTGAGAGCCATTTCGACCCTATAAAGCATATATATTCTTGATCAGACATTACTGGCGAATCTTCTGGCACTCAGTAGCAAAACAAACGTTTCCATTTTTCAAAAAAAATTAAAGGGGTTACATCGTTAAAATTGTGAAAAATCTAAAAAATAATTGGATTTCTTAAGAAGTAAAATTTGGTATGCAGATTTGTTAAGCGCCAAACAACTATGCAGGAGCGGTTTCTGAATTGAAATTAAGGCATGTTTGACAAAGTTATGCGATTTTTAAACATTGACTGTCCCTAAAAATACTAAAACATTGTCAAGTAAATCGTTCGATTTAATGAATCTTGCAGAGGGAAATATAATTTAATCAGTGAAGGAGCCATTTCCGACCCTATAAAGCATATATATTCTTTATCAGCATTAGCTGGCGAATCTTTCTGGCCACCTCAGTAGCAAAACAAACGTTTCCAATTTTTTCAAAAAATTAAAGGGGTTACATCGTTAAAATTGTGAAAAATCTAAAAAATAATTGGATATCTTAAAGTAAAATTGGTATGCAGATTTGTTAAGCGCCAAACAACTAACGCAGGAGCGGTTTCTGAATTGAAATTAAGGCATGTTTGACAAAGTTATGCGATTTTAAACATTGACTGTCCTAAAAATACTAAAACATTGTCAAGTAAATCGTTCGATTTAATGAATCTTGCAGAGGAAAATATAATTTTAATCAGTGAAGGAGCCATTTCCGACCCTATAAAGCATATAATATCTTGATCAGCATTAACTGGCGAATCTTTCTGGCCACCTCAGGTAGCAAACAAACGTTTCAATTTTTTCAAAAAAATTAAAGGGTTACATCGTTAAAATTGTGAAAAATCTAAAAATAATTGGATTTCTTAAGAAGTAAAATTTGGTATGCAGATTTGTTAAGCGCCAAACAACTAACGCAGGACGGTTTCTGAATTGAAATTAAGGCATGTTTGACAAAGTTATGCGATTTTTTAAACATTGACTGTCCCTAAAAATACTAAAACATTGTCAAGTAAATCGTTCGATTTAATGAATCTTGCAGAGGAAAATATAATTTTAATCAGTGAAGGAGCCATTTCCGACCCTATAAAGCATATATATTCTTGATCAGCATACTGGCGAATCTTTCTGGCCACTCAGTAGCAAAACAAACGTTTCCAATTTTTTCAAAAATTAAAGGGTTACATCGTTAAAATTGTGAAAAATCTAAAAAATAATTGGATTTCTTAAGAAGTAAAATTTGGTATGCAGATTTGTTAAGCGCCAAACAACTAACGCAGGAGCGGTTTCTGATTGAAATTAAGGCATGTTTGACAAAGTTATGCGATTTTTAAACATTGACTGTCCCTAAAAATACTAAAACATTGTCAAGTAAAACGTTCGATTTAATGAATCTTGCAGAGGAAAATATAATTTTAATCAGTGAAGGAGCCATTTCCGACCCTATAAAGCATATATATTCTTGATCAGCATTAACTGGCGAATCTTTCTGGCCACCTCAGGTAGCAAAACAAACGTTCCAATTTTTTCAAAAAATAAAGGTTACATCGTTAAAATTGTGAAAAATCTAAAAAATAATTGGATTTCTTAGAAGTAAATTTGGTATGCAGATTTGTTAAGCGCAAACAACTAACGCAGGAGCGGTTTCTGAATTGAAATTAAGGCATGTTGACAAAGTTATGCGATTTTTAAACATTGACTGTCCCTAAAAATACTAAAACATTGTCAAGTAAATCGTTCGATTTAATGAATCTTGCAGAGGAAATATAATTTAATCAGTGAAGGAGCCATTTCCGACCCTATAAAGCATATATATTCTTATCAGAATTAACTGGCGAATCTTTCTGGCCACCTCAAGTAGCAAAACAAACGTTCCAATTTTTTTCAAAAAATTAAAGGGGTTACATCGTTAAAATGTGAAAAATCTAAAAATAATTGATTCTTAAGAAGTAAAATTTGGTAGCAGATTTTTAAGCGCCAAACAACTAATGCAGGAGCGGTTTCTGAATTGAAATTAAGGCATGTTTGACAAAGTTATGCGATTTTAAACATTGACTGTCCCTAAAAATACTAAAACATTGTCAAGTAAATCGTTCGATTTAATGAATCTTGCAGAGGAAAATATAATTTTAATCAGTGAAGGAGCCATTTCCGACCCTATAAAGCATATATATTCTTATCAGAATTAACTGGCGAATCTTTCTGGCCACCTCAAGTAGCAAAACAAACGTTTCCAATTTTTCAAAAAAATTAAAGGGTTACATCGTTAAAATTGTGAAAAATCTAAAAAAATAATTGGATATCTTAGAAGTAAAATTTGGTATGCAGATTTGTTAAGCGCCAAACAACTAACGCAGGAGCGGTTTCTGAATTGAAATTAAGGCATGTTTGACAAAGTTATGCGATTTTTAAACATTGACTGTCCCTAAAATACTAAAACATTGTCAAGTAAATCGTTCGATTTAATGAATCTTGCAGAGGGAAATATAATTTAATCAGTGAAGGAGCCATTTCCGACCCTATACAGCATATATATTCTTGATCAGCATTAGCTGGCGAATCTTTCTGGCCACCTCAGTAGCAAAACAAACGTTTCCATTTTTTCAAAAAAATAAAGGGTTACATCGTTAAAATTGTGAAAAATCTAAAAAATAATTGGATTTCTTAAGAAGTAAAATTGGTAAGCAGATTTGTTAAGCGCCAAACAACTAATGCAGGAGCGGTTTCTGAATGAAATTAAGGCATGTTTGACAAAGTTATGCGATTTTTAAACATTGACTGTCCCTAAAAATACTAAAACATTGTCAAGTAAATCGTTCGATTTAATGAATCTTGCAGAGGAAATATAATTTTAATCAGTGAAGGAGCCATTTCCGACCCTATAAAGCATATATATTCTTGATCAGCATTACTGGCGAATCTTTCTGGCCACCTCAGGTAGCAAAACAAACGTTTCCAATTTTTTCAAAAAAATTAAAGGGTTACATCGTTAAAATTGTGAAAAATCTAAAAAATAATTGGATTCTTAGAAGTAAAATTTGGTATGCAGATTTGTTAAGCGCCAAACAACTAAGCAGGAGCGGTTTCTGAATTGAAATTAAGGCATGTTTGACAAAGTTATGCGATTTTTAAACATTGACTGTCCCTAAAAATACTAAAACATTGTCAAGTAAATCGTTCGATTTAATGAATCTTGCAGAGGAAAATATAATTTTAATCAGTGAAGGAGCCATTTCCGACCCTATAAAGCATATATATTCTTGATCAGCATTAACTGGCGAATCTTCTGGCCACCTCAGGTAGCAAAACAAACGTTTCCAATTTTTTCAAAAAATTAAAGGGTACATCGTTAAAATTGTGAAAAATCTAAAAAATAATTGGATTCTTAAGAAGTAAAATTTGGTATGCAGATTTGTTAAGCGCCAAACAACTAAGCAGGAGCGGTTTCTGAATTGAAATTAAGGCATGTTTGACAAAGTTATGCGATTTTAAACATTGACTGTCCCTAAAAATACTAAAACATTGTCAAGTAAATCGTTCGATTAATGAATCTTGCAGAGGAAATATAATTTTAATCAGTGAAGGAGCCATTTCCGACCCTATAAAGCATATATATTCTTGATCAGCATTAACTGGCGAATCTTTCTGGCCACCTCAGTAGCAAAACAAACGTTTCCAATTTTTTCAAAAAAATTAAAGGGGTTACATCGTTAAAATTGTGAAAAATCTAAAAAATAATTGGATTTCTTAAGAAGTAAAATTTGGTATGCAGATTTGTTAAGCGCCAAACAACTAATGCAGGAGCGGTTTCTGAATTGAAATTAAGGCATGTTTGACAAAGTTATGCGATTTTTAAACATTGACTGTCCCTAAAAATACTAAAACATTGTCAAGTAAATCGTTCGATTTAATGAATCTTGCAGAGGAAAATATAATTTTAATCAGTGAAGGAGCCATTTCCGACCCTATAAAGCATATATATTCTTTATCAGAATTAACTGGCGAATCTTTCTGGCCACCTCAAGTAGCAAAACAAACGTTTCCAATTTTTTCAAAAAAATTAAAGGGGTTACATCGTTAAAATTGTGAAAAATCTAAAAAATAATTGGATTTCTTAAGAAGTAAAATTTGGTATGCAGATTTGTTAAGCGCCAAACAACTAACGCAGGAGCGGTTTCTGAATTGAAATTAAGGCATGTTTGACAAAGTTATGCGATTTTTAAACATTGACTGTCCCTAAAAATACTAAAACATTGTCAAGTAAATCGTTCGATTTAATGAATCTTGCAGAGGAAATATAATTTTAATCAGTGAAGGAGCCATTTCCGACCCTATAAAGCATATATATTCTTGATCAGCATTAGCTGGCGAATCTTTCTGGCCACCTCAGGTAGCAAAACAAACGTTTCCAATTTTTTCAAAAAAATAAAGGGTTACATCGTTAAAATTGTGAAAAATCTAAAAAATAATTGGATTTCTTAAGAAGTAAAATTTGGTATGCAGATTTGTTAAGCGCCAAACAACTAACGCAGGAGCGGTTTCTGAATTGAAATTAAGGCATGTTTGACAAAGTTATGCGATTTTTAAACATTGACTGTCCCTAAAAATACTAAAACATTGTCAAGTAAATCGTTCGATTTACTGAATCTTGCAGAGGAAATATAATTTTAATCAGTGAAGGAGCCATTTCCGACCCTATAAAGCATATATATTCTTGATCAGCATTAACTGGCGAATCTTTCTGGCCACCTCAGTAGCAAAACAAACGTTTCCAATTTTTTCAAAAAAATTAAAGGGGTTACATCGTTAAAATTGTGAAAAATCTAAAAAATAATTGGATATCTTCAGAAGTAAAATTTGGTATGCAGATTTGTTAAGCGCCAAACAACTAACGCAGGAGCGGTTTCTGAATTGAAATTAAGGCATGTTTGACAAAGTTATGCGATTTTTAAACATTGACTGTCCCTAAAAATACTAAAACATTGTCAAGTAAATCGTTCGATTTAATGAATCTTGCAGAGGAAAATATAATTTTAATCAGTGAAGGAGCCATTTCCGACCCTATAAAGCATATATATTCTTGATCAGCATTAACTGGCGAATCTTTCTGGCCACCTCAGGTAGCAAAACAAACGTTTCCAATTTTTTCAAAAAAATTAAAGGGGTTACATCGTTAAAATTGTGAAAAATCTAAAAAATAATTGGATTTCTTAAGAAGTAAAATTTGGTATGCAGATTTGTTAAGCGCCAAACAACTAACGCAGGAGCGGTTTCTGAATTGAAATTAAGGCATGTTTGACAAAGTTATGCGATTTTTAAACATTGACTGTCCCTAAAAATACTAAAACATTGTCAAGTAAATCGTTCGATTTAATGAATCTTGCAGAGGAAAATATAATTTTAATCAGTGAAGGAGCCATTTCCGACCCTATAAAGCATATATATTCTTGATCAGCATTACTGGCGAATCTTTCTGGCCACCTCAGGTAGCAAAACAAACGTTTCCAATTTTTTCAAAAAAATTAAAGGGGTTACATCGTTAAAATTGTGAAAAATCTAAAAAATAATTGGATTTCTTAGAAGTAAAATTTGGTATGCAGATTTGTTAAGCGCCAAACAACTAACGCAGGAGCGGTTTCTGAATTGAAATTAAGGCATGTTTGACAAAGTTATGCGATTTTTAAACATTGACTGTCCCTAAAAATACTAAAACATTGTCAAGTAAATCGTTCGATTTAATGAATCTTGCAGAGGAAAATATAATTTTAATCAGTGAAGGAGCCATTTCCGACCCTATAAAGCATATATATTCTTGATCAGCATTAACTGGCGAATCTTTCTGGCCACCTCAGGTAGCAAAACAAACGTTTCCAATTTTTTCAAAAAAATTAAAGGGGTTACATCGTTAAAATTGTGAAAAATCTAAAAAATAATTGGATTCTTAAGAAGTAAAATTTGGTATGCAGATTTGTTAAGCGCCAAACAACTAACGCAGGAGCGGTTTCTGAATTGAAATTAAGGCATGTTTGACAAAGTTATGCGATTTTTAAACATTGACTGTCCCTAAAAATACTAAAACATTGTCAAGTAAATCGTTCGATTTAATGAATCTTGCAGAGGGAAATATAATTTTAATCAGTGAAGGAGCCATTTCCGACCCTATAAAGCATATATATTCTTGATCAGCATTAACTGGCGAATCTTTCTGGCCACCTCAGGTAGCAAAACAAACGTTTCCAATTTTTTCAAAAAAATTAAAGGGGTTACATCGTTAAAATTGTGAAAAATCTAAAAAATAATTGGATTTCTTAAGAAGTAAAATTTGGTAGCAGATTTGTTAAGCGCCAAACAACTAATGCAGGAGCGGTTTCTGAATTGAAATTAAGGCATGTTTGACAAAGTTATGCGATTTTTAAACATTGACTGTCCCTAAAAATACTAAAACATTGTCAAGTAAATCGTTCGATTTAATGAATCTTGCAGAGGGAAATATAATTTTAATCAGTGAAGGAGCCATTTCCGACCCTATAAAGCATATATATTCTTGATCAGCATTAGCTGGCGAATCTTTCTGGCCACCTCAGGTAGCAAAACAAACGTTTCCATTTTTTCAAAAAAATTAAAGGGGTTACATCGTTAAAATTGTGAAAAATCTAAAAAATAATTGGATATCTTAGAAGTAAAATTTGGTATGCAGATTTGTTAAGCGCCAAACAACTAACGCAGGAGCGGTTTCTGAATTGAAATTAAGGCATGTTTGACAAAGTTATGCGATTTTTAAACATTGACTGTCCCTAAAAATACTAAAACATTGTCAAGTAAATCGTTCGATTTAATGAATCTTGCAGAGGGAAATATAATTTTAATCAGTGAAGGAGCCATTTCCGACCCTATAAAGCATATATATTCTTGATCAGCATTAGCTGGCGAATCTTTCTGGCCACCTCAGGTAGCAAAACAAACGTTTCCAATTTTTTCAAAAAATTAAAGGGTTACATCGTTAAAATTGTGAAAAATCTAAAAAATAATTGGATTTCTTAAGAAGTAAAATTTGGTAAGCAGATTTGTTAAGCGCCAAACAACTAATGCAGGAGCGGTTTCTGAATTGAAATTAAGGCATGTTTGACAAAGTTATGCGATTTTTAAACATTGACTGTCCCTAAAAATACTAAAACATTGTCAAGTAAATCGTTCGATTTAATGAATCTTGCAGAGGAAATATAATTTTAATCAGTGAAGGAGCCATTTCCGACCCTATAAAGCATATATATTCTTGATCAGCATTAGCTGGCGAATCTTTCTGGCCACCTCAGGTAGCAAAACAAACGTTTCCAATTTTTTCAAAAAAATTAAAGGGTTACATCGTTAAAATTGTGAAAAATCTAAAAAATAATTGGATTTCTTAAGAAGTAAAATTTGGTATGCAGATTTGTTAAGCGCCAAACAACTAATGCAGGAGCGGTTTCTGAATTGAAATTAAGGCATGTTTGACAAAGTTATGCGATTTTTAAACATTGACTGTCCCTAAAAATACTAAAACATTGTCAAGAAAATCGTTCGATTTAATGAATCTTGCAGAGGAAATATAATTTTAATCAGTGAAGGAGCCATTTCCGACCCTATAAAGCATATATATTCTTGATCAGCATTAACTGGCGAATCTTTCTGGCCACCTCAGGTAGCAAAACAAACGTTTCCAATTTTTTCAAAAAATAAAGGGTTACATCGTTAAAATTGTGAAAAATCTAAAAAATAATTGGATTCTTAAGAAGTAAAATTTGGTATGCAGATTTGTTAAGCGCCAAACAACTAATGCAGGAGCGGTTTCTGAATTGAAATTAAGGCATGTTTGACAAAGTTATGCGATTTTTAAACATTGACTGTCCCTAAAAATACTAAAACATTGTCAAGTAAATCGTTCGATTTAATGAATCTTGCAGAGGAAATATAATTTTAATCAGTGAAGGAGCCATTTCCGACCCTATAAAGCATATATATTCTTATCAGATTAACTGGCGAATCTTTCTGGCCACCTCAAGTAGCAAAACAAACGTTTCCAATTTTTTCAAAAAAATTAAAGGGGTTACATCGTTAAAATTGTGAAAAATCTAAAAAATAATTGGATATCTTCAGAAGTAAAATTTGGTATGCAGATTTGTTAAGCGCCAAACAACTAACGCAGGAGCGGTTTCTGAATTGAAATTAAGGCATGTTTGACAAAGTTATGCGATTTTTAAACATTGACTGTCCCTAAAAATACTAAAACATTGTCAAGTAAATCGTTCGATTTAATGAATCTTGCAGAGGGAAATATAATTTTAATCAGTGAAGGAGCCATTTCCGACCCTATAAAGCATATATATTCTTGATCAGCATTAGCTGGCGAATCTTTCTGGCCACCTCAGGTAGCAAAACAAACGTTTCCAATTTTTCAAAAAAATTAAAGGGGTTACATCGTTAAAATTGTGAAAAATCTAAAAAATAATTGGATATCTTAAAAGTAAAATTTGGTATGCAGATTTGTTAAGCGCCAAACAACTAACGCAGGAGCGGTTTCTGAATTGAAATTAAGGCATGTTTGACAAAGTTATGCGATTTTTAAACATTGACTGTCCCTAAAAATACTAAAACATTGTCAAGTAAATCGTTCGATTTAATGAATCTTGCAGAGGAAATATAATTTTAATCAGTGAAGGAGCCATTTCCGACCCTATAAAGCATATATATTCTTGATCAGCATTAACTGGCGAATCTTTCTGGCCACCTCAGGTAGCAAAACAAACGTTTCCAATTTTTTCAAAAAATTAAAGGGGTTACATCGTTAAAATTGTGAAAAATCTAAAAAATAATTGGATATCTTAGAAGTAAAATTTGGTATGCAGATTTGTTAAGCGCCAAACAACTAACGCAGGAGCGGTTTCTGAATTGAAATTAAGGCATGTTTGACAAAGTTATGCGATTTTTAAACATTGACTGTCCCTAAAAATACTAAAACATTGTCAAGTAAATCGTTCGATTTACTGAATCTTGCAGAGGGAAATATAATTTTAATCAGTGAAGGAGCCATTTCCGACCCTATAAAGCATATATATTCTTTATCAGAATTAACTGGCGAATCTTTCTGGCCACCTCAGTAGCAAAACAAACGTTTCCAATTTTTTCAAAAAATTAAAGGGTTACATCGTTAAAATTGTGAAAAATCTAAAAAATAATTGGATTTCTTAAGAAGTAAAATTTGGTATGCAGATTTGTTAAGCGCCAAACAACTAACGCAGGAGCGGTTTCTGAATGAAATTAAGGCATGTTTGACAAAGTTATGCGATTTTTAAACATTGACTGTCCCTAAAAATACTAAAACATTGTCAAGTAAATCGTTCGATTTACTGAATCTTGCAGAGGAAATATAATTTTAATCAGTGAAGGAGCCATTTCCGACCCTATAAAGCATATATATTCTTATCAGCATTAACTGGCGAATCTTTCTGGCCACCTCAGGTAGCAAAACAAACGTTTCCAATTTTTTCAAAAAAATTAAAGGGTTACATCGTTAAAATTGTGAAAAATCTAAAAAATAATTGGATTTCTTAAGAAGTAAAATTTGGTATGCAGATTTGTTAAGCGCCAAACAACTAACGCAGGAGCGGTTTCTGAATTGAAATTAAGGCATGTTTGACAAAGTTATGCGATTTTTAAACATTGACTGTCCCTAAAAATACTAAAACATTGTCAAGTAAATCGTTCGATTTAATGAATCTTGCAGAGGAAAATATAATTTTAATCAGTGAAGGAGCCATTTCCGACCCTATAAAGCATATATATTCTTGATCAGCATTAACTGGCGAATCTTTCTGGCCACCTCAGGTAGCAAAACAAACGTTTCCAATTTTTTCAAAAAATTAAAGGGTTACATCGTTAAAATTGTGAAAAATCTAAAAAATAATTGGATTTCTTAAGAAGTAAAATTTGGTATGCAGATTTGTTAAGCGCCAAACAACTAATGCAGGAGCGGTTTCTGAATTGAAATTAAGGCATGTTTGACAAAGTTATGCGATTTTTAAACATTGACTGTCCCTAAAAATACTAAAACATTGTCAAGTAAATCGTTCGATTTAATGAATCTTGCAGAGGAAAATATAATTTTAATCAGTGAAGGAGCCATTTCCGACCCTATAAAGCATATATATTCTTTATCAGAATTAACTGGCGAATCTTTCTGGCCACCTCAAGTAGCAAAACAAACGTTTCCAATTTTTTCAAAAAAATTAAAGGGGTTACATCGTTAAAATTGTGAAAAATCTAAAAAATAATTGGATTCTTAGAAGTAAAATTTGGTATGCAGATTTGTTAAGCGCCAAACAACTAACGCAGGAGCGGTTTCTGAATTGAAATTAAGGCATGTTTGACAAAGTTATGCGATTTTTAAACATTGACTGTCCCTAAAAATACTAAAACATTGTCAAGTAAATCGTTCGATTTAATGAATCTTGCAGAGGAAATATAATTTTAATCAGTGAAGGAGCCATTTCCGACCCTATAAAGCATATATATTCTTGATCAGCATTACTGGCGAATCTTTCTGGCCACCTCAGGTAGCAAAACAAACGTTTCCAATTTTTTCAAAAAAATTAAAGGGTTACATCGTTAAAATTGTGAAAAATCTAAAAAATAATTGGATATCTTAAAAGTAAAATTTGGTAGCAGATTTGTTAAGCGCCAAACAACTAATCCAGGAGCGGTTTCTGAATTGAAATTAAGGCATGTTTGACAAAGTTATGCGATTTTTAAACATTGACTGTCCCTAAAAATACTAAAACATTGTCAAGTAAATCGTTCGATTTAATGAATCTTGCAGAGGAAAATATAATTTTAATCAGTGAAGGAGCCATTTCCGACCCTATAAAGCATATATATTCTTGATCAGCATTAACTGGCGAATCTTTCTGGCCACCTCAGTAGCAAAACAAACGTTTCCAATTTTTTCAAAAAAATTAAAGGGGTTACATCGTTAAAATTGTGAAAAATCTAAAAAATAATTGGATATCTTCAGAAGTAAAATTTGGTATGCAGATTTGTTAAGCGCCAAACAACTAACGCAGGAGCGGTTTCTGAATTGAAATTAAGGCATGTTTGACAAAGTTATGCGATTTTTAAACATTGACTGTCCCTAAAAATACTAAAACATTGTCAAGTAAATCGTTCGATTTAATGAATCTTGCAGAGGGAAATATAATTTTAATCAGTGAAGGAGCCATTTCCGACCCTATAAAGCATATATATTCTTATCAGAATTAACTGGCGAATCTTTCTGCCACCTCAAGTAGCAAAACAAACGTTTCCAATTTTTTCAAAAAAATTAAAGGGTTACATCGTTAAAATTGTGAAAAATCTAAAAAATAATTGGATTCTTAGAAGTAAAATTTGGTATGCAGATTTGTTAAGCGCCAAACAACTAACGCAGGAGCGGTTTCTGAATTGAAATTAAGGCATGTTTGACAAAGTTATGCGATTTTTAAACATTGACTGTCCCTAAAAATACTAAAACATTGTCAAGTAAATCGTTCGATTTACTGAATCTTGCAGAGGGAAATATAATTTTAATCAGTGAAGGAGCCATTTCCGACCCTATAAAGCATATATATTCTTGATCAGCATTAGCTGGCGAATCTTTCTGGCCACCTCAGGTAGCAAAACAAACGTTTCCAATTTTTTCAAAAAAATTAAAGGGTTACATCGTTAAAATTGTGAAAAATCTAAAAAATAATTGGATTCTTAAGAAGTAAAATTTGGTATGCAGATTTGTTAAGCGCCAAACAACTAATGCAGGAGCGGTTTCTGAATTGAAATTAAGGCATGTTTGACAAAGTTATGCGATTTTTAAACATTGACTGTCCCTAAAAATACTAAAACATTGTCAAGTAAATCGTTCGATTTAATGAATCTTGCAGAGGAAAATATAATTTTAATCAGTGAAGGAGCCATTTCCGACCCTATAAAGCATATATATTCTTGATCAGCATTAACTGGCGAATCTTTCTGGCCACCTCAGGTAGCAAAACAAACGTTTCCAATTTTTTCAAAAAATTAAAGGGTATCGTTAAAATTGTGAAAAATCTAAAAAATAATTGGATTCTTAGAAGTAAAATTTGGTATGCAGATTTGTTAAGCGCCAAACAACTAACGCAGGAGCGGTTTCTGAATTGAAATTAAGGCATGTTTGACAAAGTTATGCGATTTTTAACATTGACTGTCCCTAAAAATACTAAAACATTGTCAAGTAAATCGTTCGATTTATGAATCTTGCAGAGGGAAATATAATTTTAATCAGTGAAGGAGCCATTTCCGACCCTATAAAGCATATATATTCTTTATCAGAATTAACTGGCGAATCTTTCTGGCCACCTCAAGTAGCAAAACAAACGTTTCCAATTTTTTCAAAAAAATTAAAGGGTTACATCGTTAAAATTGTGAAAAATCTAAAAAATAATTGGATTCTTAGAAGTAAAATTTGGTATGCAGATTTGTTAAGCGCCAAACAACTAACGCAGGAGCGGTTTCTGAATTGAAATTAAGGCATGTTTGACAAAGTTATGCGATTTTTAAACATTGACTGTCCCTAAAAATACTAAAACATTGTCAAGTAAATCGTTCGATTTAATGAATCTTGCAGAGGAAATATAATTTTAATCAGTGAAGGAGCCATTTCCGACCCTATACAGCATATATATTCTTGATCAGCATTAGCTGGCGAATCTTTCTGGCCACCTCAGGTAGCAAAACAAACGTTTCCAATTTTTTCAAAAAAATTAAAGGGTTACATCGTTAAAATTGTGAAAAATCTAAAAAATAATTGGATATCTTCAGAAGTAAAATTTGGTATGCAGATTTGTTAAGCGCCAAACAACTAACGCAGGAGCGGTTTCTGAATTGAAATTAAGGCATGTTTGACAAAGTTATGCGATTTTTAAACATTGACTGTCCCTAAAAATACTAAAACATTGTCAAGTAAATCGTTCGATTTAATGAATCTTGCAGAGGAAATATAATTTTAATCAGTGAAGGAGCCATTTCCGACCCTATAAAGCATATATATTCTTGATCAGCATTACTGGCGAATCTTTCTGGCCACCTCAGTAGCAAAACAAACGTTTCCAATTTTTTCAAAAAAATTAAAGGGTTACATCGTTAAAATTGTGAAAAATCTAAAAAATAATTGGATTCTTCAGAAGTAAAATTTGGTATGCAGATTTGTTAAGCGCCAAACAACTAACGCAGGAGCGGTTTCTGAATTGAAATTAAGGCATGTTTGACAAAGTTATGCGATTTTTAAACATTGACTGTCCCTAAAAATACTAAAACATTGTCAAGTAAATCGTTCGATTTAATGAATCTTGCAGAGGGAAATATAATTTTAATCAGTGAAGGAGCCATTTCCGACCCTATAAAGCATATATATTCTTGATCAGCATTAGCTGGCGAATCTTTCTGGCCACCTCAGGTAGCAAAACAAACGTTTCCAATTTTTTCAAAAAATTAAAGGGGTTACATCGTTAAAATTGTGAAAAATCTAAAAAATAATTGGATATCTTAAGAAGTAAAATTTGGTAAGCAGATTTGTTAAGCGCCAAACAACTAATGCAGGAGCGGTTTCTGAATTGAAATTAAGGCATGTTTGACAAAGTTATGCGATTTTTAAACATTGACTGTCCCTAAAAATACTAAAACATTGTCAAGTAAATCGTTCGATTTAATGAATCTTGCAGAGGGAAATATAATTTTAATCAGTGAAGGAGCCATTTCCGACCCTATAAAGCATATATATTCTTGATCAGCATTAACTGGCGAATCTTTCTGGCCACCTCAGGTAGCAAAACAAACGTTTCCAATTTTTCAAAAAATTAAAGGGTTACATCGTTAAAATTGTGAAAAATCTAAAAAATAATTGGATTCTTAGAAGTAAAATTTGGTATGCAGATTTGTTAAGCGCCAAACAACTAACGCAGGAGCGGTTTCTGAATTGAAATTAAGGCATGTTTGACAAAGTTATGCGATTTTTAAACATTGACTGTCCCTAAAAATACTAAAACATTGTCAAGTAAATCGTTCGATTTAATGAATCTTGCAGAGGGAAATATAATTTTAATCAGTGAAGGAGCCATTTCCGACCCTATAAAGCATATATATTCTTGATCAGCATTAGCTGGCGAATCTTTCTGGCCACCTCAGGTAGCAAACAAACGTTTCCAATTTTTTCAAAAAAATTAAAGGGTTACATCGTTAAAATTGTGAAAAATCTAAAAAATAATTGGATATCTTAAGAAGTAAAATTTGGTAAGCAGATTTGTTAAACGCCAAACAACTAATGCAGGAGCGGTTTCTGAATTGAAATTAAGGCATGTTTGACAAAGTTATGCGATTTTTAAACATTGACTGTCCCTAAAAATACTAAAACATTGTCAAGTAAATCGTTCGATTTAATGAATCTTGCAGAGGAAATATAATTTTAATCAGTGAAGGAGCCATTTCCGACCCTATAAAGCATATTATTCTTGATCAGCATTAACTGGCGAATCTTTCTGGCCACCTCAGGTAGCAAAACAAACGTTTCCAATTTTTTCAAAAAAATTAAAGGGCGTTAAAATTGTGAAAAATCTAAAAAATAATTGGATATCTTAGAAGTAAAATTTGGTATGCAGATTTGTTAAGCGCCAAACAACTAACGCAGGAGCGGTTTCTGAATTGAAATTAAGGCATGTTTGACAAAGTTATGCGATTTTTAAACATTGACTGTCCCTAAAAATACTAAAACATTGTCAAGTAAATCGTTCGATTTATGAATCTTGCAGAGGGAAATATAATTTTAATCAGTGAAGGAGCCATTTCCGACCCTATAAAGCATATATATTCTTATCAGATTAACTGGCGAATCTTTCTGGCCACCTCAAGTAGCAAAACAAACGTTTCCAATTTTTTCAAAAAAATTAAAGGGTTACATCGTTAAAATTGTGAAAAATCTAAAAAATAATTGGATATCTTCAGAAGTAAAATTTGGTATGCAGATTTGTTAAGCGCCAAACAACTAACGCAGGAGCGGTTTCTGAATTGAAATTAAGGCATGTTTGACAAAGTTATGCGATTTTTAAACATTGACTGTCCCTAAAAATACTAAAACATTGTCAAGTAAATCGTTCGATTTACTGAATCTTGCAGAGGGAAATATAATTTTAATCAGTGAAGGAGCCATTTCCGACCCTATAAGCATATATATTCTTGATCAGCATTAACTGGCGAATCTTTCTGGCCACCTCAGGTAGCAAAACAAACGTTTCCAATTTTTTCAAAAAAATTAAAGGGTTACATCGTTAAAATTGTGAAAAATCTAAAAAATAATTGGATATCTTCAGAAGTAAAATTTGGTATGCAGATTTGTTAAGCGCCAAACAACTAACGCAGGAGCGGTTTCTGAATTGAAATTAAGGCATGTTTGACAAAGTTATGCGATTTTTAAACATTGACTGTCCCTAAAAATACTAAAACATTGTCAAGTAAATCGTTCGATTTACTGAATCTTGCAGAGGGAAATATAATTTTAATCAGTGAAGGAGCCATTTCCGACCCTATAAAGCATATATATTCTTGATCAGCATTAGCTGGCGAATCTTTCTGGCCACCTCAGGTAGCAAAACAAACGTTTCCAATTTTTTCAAAAAATTAAAGGGGTTACATCGTTAAAATTGTGAAAAATCTAAAAATAATTGGATTTCTTAAGAAGTAAAATTTGGTAAGCAGATTTGTTAAGCGCCAAACAACTAATGCAGGAGCGGTTTCTGAATTGAAATTAAGGCATGTTTGACAAAGTTATGCGATTTTTAAACATTGACTGTCCCTAAAAATACTAAAACATTGTCAAGTAAATCGTTCGATTTAATGAATCTTGCAGAGGGAAATATAATTTTAATCAGTGAAGGAGCCATTTCCGACCCTATAAAGCATATATATTCTTTATCAGAATTAACTGGCGAATCTTTCTGGCCACCTCAAGTAGCAAAACAAACGTTTCCATTTTTTCAAAAAAATTAAAGGGGTTACATCGTTAAAATTGTGAAAAATCTAAAAAATAATTGGATATCTTCAGAAGTAAAATTTGGTATGCAGATTTGTTAAGCGCCAAACAACTAACGCAGGAGCGGTTTCTGAATTGAAATTAAGGCATGTTGACAAAGTTATGCGATTTTTAAACATTGACTGTCCCTAAAAATACTAAAACATTGTCAAGTAAATCGTTCGATTTAATGAATCTTGCAGAGGGAAATATAATTTTAATCAGTGAAGGAGCCATTTCCGACCCTATAAGCATATATATTCTTGATCAGCATTAGCTGGCGAATCTTTCTGGCCACCTCAGGTAGCAAAACAAACGTTTCCAGTTTTTTCAAAAAATTAAAGGGTTACATCGTTAAAATTGTGAAAAATCTAAAAAATAATTGGATTTCTTAAGAAGTAAAATTTGGTAAGCAGATTTGTTAACGCCAAACAACTAATGCAGGAGCGGTTTCTGAATGGAAATTAAGGCATGTTTGACAAAGTTATGCGATTTTTAAACATTGACTGTCCCTAAAAATACTAAAACATTGTCAAGTAAATCGTTCGATTTAATGAATCTTGCAGAGGGAAATATAATTTTAATCAGTGAAGGAGCCATTTCCGACCCTATAAGCATATATATTCTTGATCAGCATTAGCTGGCGAATCTTTCTGGCCACCTCAGGTAGCAAAACAAACGTTTCCATTTTTTCAAAAAATTAAAGGGTTACATCGTTAAAATTGTGAAAAATCTAAAAAATAATTGGATTTCTTAAGGAGTAAAATTTGGTATGCAGATTTGTTAAGCGCCAAACAACTAACGCAGGAGCGGTTTCTGAATTGAAATTAAGGCATGTTTGACAAAGTTATGCGATTTTTAAACATTGACTGTCCCTAAAAATACTAAAACATTGTCAAGGAAAACGTTTAATGATTTAATGAATCTTGCAGAGGAAAATATAATTTTAATCAGTGAAGGAGCCATTTCCGACCCTATAAAGCATATATATTCTTGATCAGCATTAACTGGCGAATCTTTCTGGCCACCTCAGGTAGCAAAACAAATGTTTCCAATTTTTTCAAAAAATTTTCGTTAAAATTGTAAAAAATCTAAAAAATAATTGGATTTCTTAAGAAGTAAAATTTGGTATGCAGATTTGTTAAGCGCCAAACAACTAATGCAGGAGCGGTTTCTGAATTGAAATTAAGGCATGTTTGACAAAGTTATGCGATTTTTAAACATTGACTGTCCCTAAAAATACTAAAACATTGTCAAGTAAATCGTTCGATTTAATGAATCTTGCAGAGGAAAATATAATTTTAATCAGTGAAGGAGCCATTTCCGACCCTATAAAGCATATATATTCTTTATCAGAATTAACTGGCGAATCTTTCTGGCCACCTCAAGTAGCAAAACAAACGTTTCCAATTTTTCAAAAAAATTAAAGGGGTTACATCGTTAAAATTGTGAAAAATCTAAAAAATAATTGGATATCTTCAGAAGTAAAATTTGGTATGCAGATTTGTTAAGCGCCAAACAACTAACGCAGGAGCGGTTTCTGAATTGAAATTAAGGCATGTTTGACAAAGTTATGCGATTTTTAGACATTGACTGTCCCTAAAAATACTAAAACATTGTCAAGTAAATCGTTCGATTTAATGAATCTTGCAGAGGGAAATATAATTTTAATCAGTGAAGGAGCCATTTCCGACCCTATACAGCATATATATTCTTGATCAGCATTAGCTGGCGAATCTTTCTGGCCACCTCAGGTAGCAAAACAATCGTTTCCAGTTTTTTCAAAAAAATTAAAGGGTTACATCGTTAAAATTGTGAAAAATCTAAAAAATAATTGGATATCTTAAAAAGTAAAATTTGGTAAGCAGATTTGTTAAGCGCCAAACAACTAATCCAGGAGCGGTTTCTGAATGGAAATTAAGGCATGTTTGACAATATTATGCGATTTTTAAACATTGACTGTCCCTAAAAATACTAAAACATTGTCAAGTAAATCGTTCGATTTAATGAATCTTGCAGAGGAAAATATAATTTTAATCTGTGAAGGAGCCATTTCCGACCCTATAAAGCATATTTATTCTTGATCAGCATTAACTGGCGAATCTTTCTGGCCACCTCAGGTAGCAAAACAAACGTTTCCAATTTTTTCAAAAAATTAAAGGGGTTACATCGTTAAAATTGTGAAAAATCTAAAAAATAATTGGATATCTTCAGAAGTAAAATTTGGTATGCAGATTTGTTAAGCGCCAAACAACTAACGCAGGAGCGGTTTCTGAATTGAAATTAAGGCATGTTTGACAAAGTTATGCGATTTTTAAACATTGACTGTCCCTAAAAATACTAAAACATTGTCAAGTAAATCGTTCGATTTACTGAATCTTGCAGAGGGAAATATAATTTTAATCAGTGAAGGAGCCATTTCCGACCCTATAAAGCATATATATTCTTTATCAGAATTAACTGGCGAATCTTTCTGGCCACCTCAGGTAGCAAAACAAACGTTTCCAATTTTTTCAAAAAAATTAAAGGGTTACATCGTTAAAATTGTGAAAAATCTAAAAAATAATTGGATATCTTCAGAAGTAAAATTTGGTATGCAGATTTGTTAAGCGCCAAACAACTAACGCAGGAGCGGTTTCTGAATTGAAATTAAGGCATGTTTGACAAAGTTATGCGATTTTTAAACATTGACTGTCCCTAAAAATACTAAAACATTGTCAAGTAAATCGTTCGATTTACTGAATCTTGCAGAGGGAAATATAATTTTAATCAGTGAAGGAGCCATTTCCGACCCTATAAAGCATATATATTCTTGATCAGCATTACTGGCGAATCTTTCTGGCCACCTCAGGTAGCAAAACAAACGTTTCCATTTTTTCAAAAAAATTAAAGGGTTACATCGTTAAAATTGTGAAAAATCTAAAAAATAATTGGATTTCTTAAGAAGTAAAATTTGGTAAGCAGATTTGTTAAGCGCCAAACAACTAATGCAGGAGCGGTTTCTGAATGAAATTAAGGCATGTTTGACAAAGTTATGCGATTTTTAAACATTGACTGTCCCTAAAAATACTAAAACATTGTCAAGTAAATCGTTCGATTTAATGAATCTTGCAGAGGAAATATAATTTTAATCAGTGAAGGAGCCATTTCCGACCCTATAAAGCATATATATTCTTTATCAGAATTAACTGGCGAATCTTTCTGGCCACCTCAGGTAGCAAACAAACGTTTCCATTTTTTTCAAAAAATTAAAGGGTTACATCGTTAAAATTGTGAAAAATCTAAAAAATAATTGGATTTCTTAAGAGTAAAATTTGGTATGCAGATTTGTTAAGCGCCAAACAACTAACGCAGGAGCGGTTTCTGAATTGAAATTAAGGCATGTTTGACAAAGTTATGCGATTTTTAAACATTGACTGTCCCTAAAATACTAAACATTGTCAAGTAAATCGTTCGATTTAATGAATCTTGCAGAGGAAATATAATTTTAATCAGTGAAGGAGCCATTTCCGACCCTATAAAGCATATATATTCTTGATCAGCATTAACTGGCGAATCTTTCTGGCCACCTCAGGTAGCAAAACAAACGTTTCCAATTTTTTCAAAAAATTATTCATCGTTAAAATTGTGAAAAATCTAAAAAATAATTGGATTTCTTAAGAAGTAAAATTTGGTATGCAGATTTGTTAAGCGCCAAACAACTAATGCAGGAGCGGTTTCTGAATTGAAATTAAGGCATGTTTGACAAAGTTATGCGATTTTTAAACATTGACTGTCCCTAAAAATACTAAAACATTGTCAAGTAAATCGTTCGATTTAATGAATCTTGCAGAGGAAATATAATTTTAATCAGTGAAGGAGCCATTTCCGACCCTATAAAGCATATATATTCTTGATCAGCATTAGCTGGCGAATCTTTCTGGCCACCTCAGGTAGCAAAACAAACGTTTCCAGTTTTTTCAAAAAAATTAAAGGGGTTACATCGTTAAAATTGTGAAAAATCTAAAAAATAATTGGATATCTTAAAAGTAAATTTGGTAAGCAGATTTGTTAAGCGCCAAACAACTAATCCAGGAGCGGTTTCTGAATGGAAATTAAGGCATGTTTGACAAATTATGCGATTTTTAAACATTGACTGTCCCTAAAAATACTAAAACATTGTCAAGTAAATCGTTCGATTTATGAATCTTGCAGAGGGAAATATAATTTTAATCAGTGAAGGAGCCATTTCCGACCCTATAAGGCATATATATTCTTTATCAGCATTAACTGGCGAATCTTTCTGGCCACCTCAGGTAGCAAAACAAACGTTTCCAATTTTTTCAAAAAATTAAAGGGTTACATCGTTAAAATTGTGAAAAATCTAAAAAATAATTGGATATCTTCAGAAGTAAATTTGGTATGCAGATTTGTTAAGCGCCAAACAACTAACGCAGGAGCGGTTTCTGAATTGAAATGAAGGCATGTTTGACAAAGTTATGCGATTTTTTAAACATTGACTGTCCCTAAAAATACTAAAACATTGTCAAGTAAATCGTTCGATTTACTGAATCTTGCAGAGGGAAATATAATTTTAATCAGTGAAGGAGCCATTTCCGACCCTATAAAGCATATATATTCTTTATCAGCATTAACTGGCGAATCTTTCTGGCCACCTCAGTAGCAAAACAAACGTTTCCAATTTTTTCAAAAAAATTAAAGGGTTACATCGTTAAAATTGTGAAAAATCTAAAAAAATAATTGGATTCTTAAGAAGTAAAATTTGGTATGCAGATTTGTTAAGCGCCAAACAACTAACGCAGGAGCGGTTTCTGAATTGAAATTAAGGCATGTTTGACAAAGTTATGCGATTTTTAAACATTGACTGTCCCTAAAAATACTAAAACATTGTCAAGTAAATCGTTCGATTTAATGAATCTTGCAGAGGGAAATATAATTTTAATCAGTGAAGGAGCCATTTCCGACCCTATAAAGCATATATATTCTTGATCAGCATTAACTGGCGAATCTTTCTGGCCACCTCAGGTAGCAAAACAAACGTTTCCAATTTTTTCAAAAAATTAAAGGGTTAAAATTGTGAAAAATCTAAAAAATAATTGGATTCTTCAGAAGTAAAATTTGGTATGCAGATTTGTTAAGCGCCAAACAACTAACGCAGGAGCGGTTTCTGAATTGAAATTAAGGCATGTTTGACAAAGTTATGCGATTTTTAAACATTGACTGTCCCTAAAAATACTAAAACATTGTCAAGTAAATCGTTCGATTTAATGAATCTTGCAGAGGGAAATATAATTTTAATCAGTGAAGGAGCCATTTCCGACCCTATAAGCATATATATTCTTGATCAGCATTACTGGCGAATCTTTCTGGCCACCTCAGGTAGCAAAACAAACGTTTCCAATTTTTTCAAAAAATTAAAGGGTTACATCGTTAAAATTGTGAAAAATCTAAAAAATAATTGGATATCTTAGAAGTAAAATTTGGTATGCAGATTTGTTAAGCGCCAAACAACTAACGCAGGAGCGGTTTCTGAATTGAAATTAAGGCATGTTTGACAAAGTTATGCGATTTTTAAACATTGACTGTCCCTAAAATACTAAAACATTGTCAAGTAAATCGTTCGATTTAATGAATCTTGCAGAGGGAAATATAATTTTAATCAGTGAAGGAGCCATTTCCGACCCTATAAAGCATATATATTCTTTATCAGAATTAACTGGCGAATCTTTCTGGCCACCTCAGGTAGCAAAACAAACGTTTCCAATTTTTTCAAAAAATTAAAGGGATTACATCGTTAAAATTGTGAAAATCTAAAAAATAATTGGATTCTTCAGAAGTAAATTTGGTA